>JARHVA010001771.1:2707500-2792500 GCA_037957365.1 Torreya grandis
AAAAAGTGATTTTTAGTGATCCACTGATCCAAATCACTCAAAATTTGGTATACATGATTTATAGGAAAATTTTTACATGATTTATAATATCCAAAATCAAGTTGATTAGAAGGAATCTTTGACTGAGTACTAATAGACCTAGTGTATTAGGTCTGAAAGAGGGTTTAGTTTAGAGTAGTGATCTCATGAGTTCTTATGGACTATTTATTTAAAATATGGTATTTAGAAAGACAATTATATCCTTAATAGGATTGAAATGTATTTTGTAAAATTAAAAAAAAATAAGGGGTCATTTTACTTTGTGTCAAGAGTTTATACAGTCCTCAAGAGGCAAAATTTGGTTTAATAGGTCAAACAAGAATGAGTCATGTTTTATGGTCATTTGGTGATGTTTGGAACTTGTAAAGAACCTATATAAAATATTTATCATTACCTAATTTTATCATAAGGTTTATGAAGTGATTGAGTAAAGATATTCTAAAAAATTATCTAATTCTTGTTATAGATCTTAGAGGACTTAATTGGATATAATAGGCCTATTTGCAAGTTTGAGACATTATTTTGAGTTTGGAGTGTTTGAAATCACTTATGACCTAAAGTATATAAATTATATTAAGTAATATCTTTGATAAACCCTTATAAATATTTACACATGTTCACTTTAGTATTTTAGGAGATCAAGAATGATCTTGTTCAAGGCAATCCATTATATAGAGAGAAAGGTCTATATTTTAGTTTAGATTGGTAGGTGTTTTTTGGTCAAAGTATAGACTTTCCAGTATCTAAAGATTCAAGTATTGAAATAACATCATTGGTATTTCAAAACCAATATAGATAAGATTATCTTATTGGAAGATCAAGAGATTTTCAAACAAAAGTAAAGGTCTATTTTGCAAGCCGTATACTAAAGGTTAGAGTACAGAGTAAAGGGAGAGTAAGTGGATAACTTAATTTTACACCAAGTGGTATTAGAGCTTAGAAGATCTATGATAAATATTTGATTGTATTTCTAATAGAGGTGACCCAAGGAGGATATAAATCTATTGAAGATAATATTGTAGAGATGGCACTTAGGATTAAAGGTGCAAAGAAGGTTTAGAAAAGGAAATCAACAAAAGAAGACATCACGAGGGAGCTGAGAAACATGAAAGAATGCTTAAAAATAATGGAAAGGACACATATAAGAGGTAATATAGGAGGCTACATAAGTGATGATGATGTATAACCA
Organism: Torreya grandis; assembly: GCA_037957365.1. NCBI lineage: Eukaryota > Viridiplantae > Streptophyta > Pinopsida > Cupressales > Taxaceae > Torreya > Torreya grandis. The sequence goes on from JARHVA010001771.1 coordinate 2,708,729, forward strand.
TCAGAAGACACACTATCAGTAGAAGAGCACAAAGGTGCATAAGAAAAACTTGTAAAGGAAATTGAGAAGGGAAGTAGTAAACCTCAATTTGAAGTTACCATGTATGATTGTAATCTTAATGAATAAGAGTTAATATATTGGATAAACACATAGATAAGTACTTTGATTATGAAAGTGTGGATGAAGCTAAAAGAGTGAAATTTACAATGATAAGGCTAAGAGGACATGCATCATTATGGTGGGATGTAGTACATAATGATAGAGTAACGAAAGGTAAGCACAAGATTACCTCATGGGACAAGATGGTGGACAAAATAAAAGGTAAGTATATACCTAGATATTCTCAGATTAATCTTCTTAAAAACTTCAAAATTTGAAATAAAAAGATTTGTCAACATAAGAGTATACTTAAGAATTTTATAGATTGAGAATAAGAGTAGGTCATATTGAAGAGGACACTGAGAAATTATCCAGGTATGCCAATGGTTTAAAATTAAATATTCATGATGAAATTGATTTATTGTTTCCTATAATGGGGGAAGAAGCCTATTGGCTTGCACTTAAAGTAGATGAAAAGATGAGTAGGGTTCCAAAAGATAAGAGTAGTTACTTAAGAGAAAAGAGGTAGTATGGTGAGAGAATCTAGGTTCATAAAGAAAAAGAGATCACACTTTCAAGTCAAGATCAAAGATAAAGAGGAGATCATCCATACCAAATAATAACATTCTATCTAGAAGGTAAGATAGGTTTCTTTGGGGGTAAAATAAAATAAGATAAAATAAATCATTCTAATCAAATTTTGCAAAATGAAAATGAAGAAAGTACAGAGTCAAATGAATAACCTAAAGTGAAAATATTATTACTGATGGATAAGGTGCTTTCCAAGTCAAATGAGACAAATGCATAACCAATACAAAGACAAAATTTATTCATGACCATATGCCAGGTACAAGGTAAGTGTTTTCAAGTCATTATTGATAGTGAGAGTACTGATAATCTAGTAACCACTAAGATGGTTAGTAAATTAAATAAAAAAATGTAGATCATCCTTCTCTTTAAAAAGTGTCCTAGTTACAAAATGGCCATAAAATTATTGTAAATGAACAGTGTAGAATATAATTCTAGATTGGAAGTTATAAAGATGTGGTATTATGTGAGGTGGTATAAATGGATGATTGTCATATTCTTCTATGCCTGACATGAAGGATTTCCATGATGGATAAAAAAACACCTATACTTTTGAAAAATAAGGAGGAAAACATGTACTTCTCCCACTAAAATAAGGAATAATAACAAAGGGTAATGATAAGGTGTTGGTAAAAAATAATGAGGAGTTTCTACCACAAATAGAAGAAGCAAAGGTGAATGACACACTCAATAGTTATTACAACAGATAAAAGGAGATGAAGAAGAGGATACAATGGTTGATGCAACTATTGAGGTATTTGATTATCATTTATAACATTAGGATTTATTTGATCAGTATATGAATGTGGATACTAATGATCTTGATAATGAAATTTTGTTAAGAGAATCTATTCCATAAGTAAGTTTGTCAAAAGAGACTTCCATGAAAGGCAATGACAAAGAAAAGGTGTTTAGTAAGAAACATTAGGAAGAGGAAAAAAGATATTTTAAGAAACAATAAGAGGATATCATATTAAAAAGATCTAATTGAGGATATAAACAACTATGATCAGGTTTTGGATGAAAGAGATAACCCATATGAAGGATGAAAGGAAAGACAAAAGAAGAAAAAGTTCTTCTTTCTAGCTTTTTTGACTGCCATCTATTTGGTAGCCATCATGATGATAGGAAATAGGTCTCAAGGACCTAATAAATATAATTATATTTCTATTATATGTTTGATTTATGTGTAGGAGTAGGTACAACAACTAAAGATAGATAAATATTGGATATAATAAATACAAGAATAAATGAAAGAGATGTTTTAATTTTTAAAAAAATTCTACCATATGGAAGAAATTAGAAACAAAATAAAAATATGATATGTTGCAGGAAAGAACCAAGAGTAATTCAATCTTTTCAAAAATATCTAGAATTCATGTTTCATAGAAAATATAAAATGAAATGATGCATATTCAAGTTCAAAAATATTCCACACCAACAAGAGAATCTTTGAGATCTAGGAGAAGAGTTAGAATCAAGTACAAGAATGAACAAGGTGAAGAAGGACATCAATAACAACAAACAAAGAAAGATAAACAAGGATAAATTAGTATAAAGCAATCATAAACAGAGTTTATGAAGAGTTATTTTTAACCTTGGTAGATTGATGCAAGAGCATCAATATAAATATGTAAATTTTAATTGTCTAGGTTGGTATAGGGTTTTAATAGTATTGTCGAGTAATAAATTCCTTGTTTTAGGAAAAATAAGTTAGTTTATAGGCTAGGTAGAGCCTTTGGCAAGTTTCCCACTAAAAAGGCTAATTCATCATTTCAAATTCTATACATGTAAATGTATGGATTTACATGTGTATACATGGAATTGATGAAGTTTTATAGGTCATATATAGGGTGATAAACATGGATGGAAGCCTATTAATCATTATCCTATGTCAATTTCATATAGAAAGATCAAGCAAATAACTAATTGATAAGAAAAGTCATTTGTCAAGTTGAGAGCAAGGTGGTTTAGGAGGTTTCAAGGTAAAGTTAGTTAATTTATAAGATTAGAAAACATTATTATGTTTTAATATATAATTTAAGATTAGATTTAGACCGTTAAAAAGTATAAAATGACAAAAAATTCATGTTTGGATAGAGAAAGTGGAGAGAGTTGGTGAAGTTGATAGACTGTCATACAAAATAAGGGTTTGTATTGAATCAAAAGTAAGTTTCTTGCATAATAAAGAGATGTGTTTGTTTAAAATCATAGTTTTAATTTTATTATTAATTGTATTAAACATTATCATTCAAATTTGATGTGATTTGGTTTCTATTTTGAAGTTCCATAGTTGAAAACCTTCAAACTACCCTATTTTTTGTAGGTTTGCAGTCTCTTTAATCATTGATTGCATGTGTAAAATATTGTATGGATTAGTTTTAAAAATTGAATAAATAAAAAAATATTTAATGGGTCTTATTTCAGGTGTTATAATTCTATAATAGGTTATAGGCTACATAAATAATCTTTTTGCAAGCTCTCGGTTCCTAGTCAATTGTGTAAACTCTAACATAGGGGTTTTAATACAAAAAGGCATGTAAGTTGAGATTTAACTACACAAATACATTAAAAATTTGAGGGAATTTTATATATAGGGTTTATAATACATTAAAATTGGTTTTAACTCAAAACTCCTCTTTAAATTCCTTGTATATATGACTATTTACTGTCAACTTGTAGGTGTCAATTATGAAGAACCAGTAAAGAGGGAAAAGTTTGATTGTTTGAAGTAATTATTTGCATCTAGTATCATTGAAAAGTTTTTATAATTTTTTTTTGATAATTTTGGGATGTATTAAATAATGAACCAAGTTATTTAGTCATTTGATATGAGTTTAATATCTCTCAAGAATGCAGATAGTCTTAGACAGGGTCAAGAAGTCAAAAAGTGGTTTTTAGTGATCCACTAATCCAAATAATTTGAAATTTGGTATAAATTATTTATAATAATTTTTTTACATGATTAAATTATTTATACTATCCAAAATAAAGTTGTTTACAAGGATTATTTGACTGAGTACCAACATACCTAGTGTATTAGGTCTGAAAGAGGGTTTAGTTTAGAATAGTGATCTCAAAAGTTATTATGGAATATTTATTTGAAAGTTGGAATTTGGAAATAAAATTATATCCTTCACAAGATTAAAATGGTATTTTGGATAAAAATAAACAAAACAAGGGTCATTGTGCTTTTTTTCAAAGTTTATACAATCCTTAAGAAGCAAAATTTGGTTTAATAGGTCAAACATGACTAAGTTTTTATGGGCATTTGGTGATGTTTGGAACTTGTAAAGAATATATATAAACTCTATATAAATACCTAAGTATCTCATAATATTTTTGAAGTGATTGATTAAATATATTCTACAAAACCTATCTAATTCTTGTTATAGATCTTAAAGGACTGAATTGGATATGATAGGCCTATTTGTAAGTTTGAGATATTATTTTGAGTTTGGAGTGTTTGAAATCACTTATGACCTAGATGATATAAATTATATTGAGTCATATCATTGATAAACCCTTATAAATCTATCCACATGTGAACTTGAGTGTTTTAGGAGATTAAGAAGGATCTTGTTCAAGGTAGTCCATTGTAAATAGAGAAAGGTCTCTATTTTAGTTAAGATTGGTAGGTCTCTTTTAGTAAAAGTACAAAATTTATAGTATCTAAAGATTAAAGTATTGAGAGTAGATCATTATTTTTTCAAGACTAATATAGATAAGGATCTTCTTATTGGAAGATCAAGATATTGCCAAGATAAAACAAAGGTCTATTTTGCAAGCAGTTTAGTATAGGGTAAATGGAGAGTGAGTGGAACACTTAATTTTACAAAAATATGTATCAATCCATAAAGATAAAATATTTTATTATTTATTGATCCAGGTGGATCCAAGTACCATTCCATTTTTGAAAGTCTTCATATTCTAGTCAAACCATTTGCACATCGTAGAGTTCATCAAGAGCTTTTTGACGCTTCTTCTGGAATGCAAAACAGAGTCTAGATGCTCGAGATACAAATTGATAAAGTATTCTTATGACAGGGGATTTATAGGTGTCAAAAAGTGATGTGGTACTATATATGTTAGGTTATGGAGCTAAAAGCTTCAACTATTGCAAACATGGAAGAGGTTGCTGAGGTCTAGGGAGACCGGCGTCGATAGAGTGCAGTGCAAAAGGAAACCAACATCGGTAGGTTTGGACTGAAGACAACCGGAATCGGTAGGAGTTCGGCTGATGTCGGTCACCTCCAGGCAAATAGGGACCGACGTCAATCACCTGTGGCAGTTTTAGAACTGTTCATTACACGAACAGTTAGTTTATTAAACTGAGAGTTTGCATGTAAAGGCTAATTATAGTCTTGAGTTGTGTGTCTAATTATTGTAATTAAGAAAGTCTAATTATTATATGCATGAGATCTATTTAATAGACTCATAGGCTGTATTGTAAAAGTGTGCTAGAAAGCCATTGAGCTTGAAGAGAGAGCTAGAGTAGCTCCTCCTAGTTCCAAAGGGGTGCTGAGTGTGTATGATCAGGGAGAGTTGCAGGTTATGCAATTTCTACTAGGAGATCCACCGAGGTACTGGTTAAAGAATCATAAGGACTTGGTGAGGCAAGGGCAAGGGTTCTTCAAGGTGTAGAGACATCTACATTGTAAGTAAGGTCTGTTGATTTACAGGTGGAAGCAAGGAAAGGGAGATCTACTTGGAGTATGATTGTGTACTTGGTGTACTGGCAGCGTTGTTACTGATTGGTGGAGGTGAACAACAACTCTATATTTGAGTTGTGTGTTGGGACCGTAAGAGAGAGAGGGAAGAAGTCCTTGAGGTGTGGCAAGCCTTAGAGGTGGAAGAAGAAGTGGCATCTTCTTTATTGTATTTTCTTCTGAGTGATTATTAATACAATTGTGTATTGTCTCTCATATCCTGTGTTGTTTCATATTTCTAGTTACTTATCATTCTGGTTAAATTCTGTGTTTAGTTGCTTATACAAGAGGTAATCATATTGTGCTCTAATTGAGGAGCAAGATCCTGACAAGTGGGCACCAGAGCTATTTGTTGTTCTGGGTGTCCCAACAAGTGGTATCAAAGCCTGGTTGTAGGTTCAAGAGCTGATACCAACAAGTGGTATCAGAGCTTTTGGTTGGGTTACTAACAGGTAGTTCAGATCTGGTTAGTGTGTGTTGATTACAGGGTACTCACAGGGGTTTTTGATTGATTGGGAGTATGGCAATGGCAGAAGAAAGTAAGCTACGAATGGAGAAACTGAATAACACAAATGGTCTGATTGATGGAAAGAAAGAGCAGGTAAAAGAAGATTGTTGGTCGGTAGAAGATCAGCATGTAGAAGCAGATGTTGCAGGTGTTGTTGCATAGGTTGCTCTAGATAAAGTAGAATCTTGGTTTACATATTCTTTTGCCTCTTTCCATGCAGCCTGAAATAGAGCATCTTTTCATGGGTATGTCTTTGGAGACTTTGGAGAGAATTATTTAGGGGTTGGTGAGCCTTGTCAGATTGTTGGCAAAGGGGAAGTGAAGTTGAAATTGTAGATGGATAACACACGGGTGTTGAAGGAGGTCATGCAGGTCCTAGTCTTGGAGATGAGTCTAATTTCTTCAGGAAAGTTGGGTGATGGGAGATGCACAATAACTCTCACAATGGATGCACTTGAATTAGACGATGGTAAGAAAGTAGGTATCCTTTATCTATCTACTTATATTACTGATTCACCTTCTGTTGTAGAGATGTGGCTTTGTAGGCTTGGTCACATATGTAGGATGGGATTGCATGTTCTTAAGCGAAAGACATATATCTTTGATAAACTTAAGAACTGGAAAGCCTTGGTGTTCATGGAGGAGATGACGGATAGAGATCAACTGAGGGGACTGAATTATTCTAAGCAGGGCTATGTTAATTTGAATAGGGTTTTGATCTAAAAGGAGCTTACGGGTAAAAAGTCATCAGTCACAGGTGAACACAGGTACCAGCATCAGTCAGGAGGAACTGACATCGAATAGATAGGCATCGATGTTGGTCATGTGCAGATTAGTAGAGTCGATGGTGTTAGGTAGAAGGAACCAAAATTAATCATACAACAACTGACATCGGCAGTAGGTACACCGGCGTCAGTCAGGGAACTGATGTTGGTAGACAGGGTCAGTTGCAGGGAACCGATGTCAGTTGGGTGCAGATTGGGAGATGATCGAGATCGGTCACTGGAACGGATGTTGGGCAGATAGCAAGCTATTAAGGAGTCTCAAACACCCAGATGGAGGACTGAAAGGGTAAGTGGACCTCATATTCATTGTTCACCTTCTTACTAATTGCTTACTGATGGTCGAGAACCAAGAAGATGTGAAGAGGCAATGCAGGTAGAATCTAGAAATAGTGGAAGCTTGGCATGGATGAGGAGTGTGAGTCCTTGGAGAAGAACCAAATAGGAGTTTTTTGGTGGAGTTGTCAGCTAGAAGAAAGCACTGAAAGACAGATGGATTTCCAAGTGAAAGAAGAGAGTGGATGGATACGTGAGACGGAAGGCCAAGGTATATAGTCTTGAGGAAGCTGCAGGATAGTGGTATAGGTTTTGACAGGTGGATGACAAAGTAGGGCTTTAGTCAATGTCAGTGTAACCATTGTGTTTGTCTTTACCAAGTGGATGATGAGTCACGACATTATCTTGTTATTGTATGTGGTGTGGTTGCTTGTTGTAGGGTTACACATGTAGGGAGTTTTTTGAGCTAAAGGTAAAGTTAGTTCAGAGGTATGTCATGAAGAATTTGGAGCAGCGAAATTCTTTGGCATAAGAGACATGGAAATTTTGTCTCTAGTGGGAGCTGATGTGAAGATGGTGTTGGCGAGGTTCAATATGCAGGATACAGAATCAGAAAGCACACCAAGGGCTGGATAGTTCAAGCTGAGCTTAGAACAGGGTTCAAAATCACATAAGGTCTGGTGTAGACCTGAGTTTTCCCAAGCAGTGGGAGTTATCAGAGAGTTCGGAGCCAATTTAGGGAAGGTGGATTCTTAGGTATTTGAGAGGGACTAGCAGTAGGTTAACATGTTATGTAGGGTCAAGGACTTCACTACATGGATATGTAGGTTTAGATGTGGCAGGTTACTTGGATGACAGGAAAGGCATCACAAGGTGTGTGGTGGGTGGTCTTCAAGATGGAGCTTGAAGAGGGATACAAGCTAGGAAATGAATTAGACGGTGTATAGGTATAGGTACAGTTGCAATTTTTTATCTCCAAGTGGGAAATTGTTAGGTTATGGAGCTAAAAGCTTCAACTATTGCAAACATGGAGGAGGTTGCTGAGTTTTAGGGAGATCGGCGTCGGTAGAGTGCAGTGCAGAAGGAAACTAACATCGGCAGGTTTGGACTGAAGACAATTGGCATCGACAGGAGGCCGGCTGATATTGGTTACCTCCAGGCAGATAAGAACCGACGTCGGTCACCTGTGGCGGTTCCAAAACTATTCCTTACACGGACAGTTAGTTCATTGAACCGAGAGTTTACATGTAAAGGCTAATTATAGTCTTGAGTTGCGTGTCTAATTATTGTAATTAAAAAAGTCTAATTATTGTATGCATGAGATCTATATAATAGACTCATAGGCTGTATTGTAAAAGTGTGCTAGAAAGCCATTGAGCTTGAAGAGAGAGCTAGAGTAGCTCCTCCTAGTTCCAAAGGGGTGCTGAGTGTGTATGATCAGGGAGAGTTGCAGGTTGTGCAAGTTCTAATAGGAGATCCACTGAGGTACTGGTTAAAGAATCATAAGGACTTGGTGAGGCAAGGATAAGGGTTCTTCAAGGTGTAGAGACATCTACATGGTAAGTAATTTTTGTTGATTTACAGGTGGAAGCAAGGAAAGGGAGATCTACTTGGAGTACGGTTGTGTACTTGGTGTACTGGCAGCGTTGTTACTGACTGGTGGAGGTGAACAACAACTCTATACTTGAGTTGTGTGTTGGGACCATAAGAGAGAGAGGGAAGAAGTCCTTGAGGTGTGGCAAGCCTTAGAGGTAGAAGAAGAAGTGGCATCTTCTTTATTATATTTTCTTCTGAGTGATTATTAATACAATTGTGTATTGTCTCTCATATCCTATGTTGTTTCATATTTCTAGTTACTTATCATTCTGGTTAAATTCTGTGTTTAGTTGCTTATACAAGAGGTAATCATATTGTGCTCTAATTGAGGATCAAGATCCTGACAAGTGGGCACCAGAGCTGTTTGTTGTTCTGGGTGTCCTGACAGTATAAACACATCAAGTGGTCCAATAACCATTTGACATGTGGCAATGTAAATTGGTGTAAAAAAATTTGGTTTGGTGTTTGTTTTAGCCTCTAGTCTTTGATAGGAGGTCATATGAGGATCTATGGGCCCCACTATTTGCTCACTGGGGACCCTTAGCGAGGGTCGACACACTCTTGTAGAGGGGTGCCTTAGCCTCTTATACTTCATATGGTATTGTTAACAACATTGTATTTATGTTGTCCAGGCTACTCAAACCCCACCAATGTGAGATAATTATTTTCCACTTCATAAATTTTCAAACTTGCTACGCTATACTTTGCCATGCCAAGACCATGCCATGTCATGCCAAGACCATGCCATGTCATGCCAAGACCATGTGCTCACACGCTTTCCAATGGCAGCCTAAGTTAGGCACCAAGATAACCCTAAGTGCCTAAGTCTCCTTCTAAAAAGGGATGTTGGCATACATCTTGGGGGCTACCAACCTTTTTAAAGTATTCAAATAGTTGCAAATTCTAAAATGTGGGATAAATAGATAAGAAAAAAGTGCCCCAAAAGGAAGGTTGATGCCTTGAACCCAGGACCTCTCATATAAAAGGATAAGCCCTTGACCGCTTGAGCCACGAGCTTGGAAGTGATATAAGAGGGGTGAATTTCTACTTGAAGGGCATTAGACAGCCAAATGTGTGTGAAGAATTAAGAAGGTCAGAGATTAATTAATGCTTTGTATGACCTTGGGCCTTTATTTTTAGGTCTGAGAGATAATTATATAGGCAAGCAGAGACTAGGGAAGGTGAATTGAATACTTGAATTTAATTTGTAAGCCATTATGTTGCAAAAATTAATGGAAATGGTCCTCACTTCGAATGGACTCGAAGACGTAGGCTATTGAAGCCAAACTCCATTATCAATTTGCTAGTGATTTCTTCTAATTTTTATCTACCATTTTATAATTCTGATCTTCATTTATAATTCTAGTTTTAATTCTTTATGCAAAATTTAAAGAAAAAGTCAGGAATTGTAAAGATCTTTTAAATGCAAAAGTGAGTTGTTTGAATTTGCTTCACTTGCATTTTTAGTTTTCAGATCAGATTTTTGGTGTCAGAGTAGTTGGTATTTAACAATGATTGCTAGTGTATGTTGACAAGGTATAAATCCCAAAAGGGTGAATGAAAACTCATTGAGTATAATTTGGAGATTGGCTCAAGGTGTGCTTCAAGGATGGCCGAAGAAGAGATGGAATCCGAACAAGCTTTCTACTGAGCTTTCATGGAGATGAGAAGCATGGTTGAGGAATTATATCATGATAAACAAAATAAATCCAAGAATGAGAAAGGTGATTCAAAAGAATCAAAAGGTAAGGAAACTGAAAAACCTTCTTCATCGGATGACGGTAAAAAATTGTGGAATCTCTCCCTTCACTTAAATTGGATATTAAGTTTGAATTACCAATGTTTAATGGTGAAGTTAATGCTAAAAAGTTGGATAATTGGGTCAAGTAGATAGAAGTTTATTGCAAGGTCCAAAATATTGCAGGGGATGAATCAAAAATTCATTTGGCTACTCTTCGTATGGGGGGCACAACTCTCATTTGGTGGGAGAGTAAGTTGAAGGAAAATGAGCTTCAAAAAGGTAACTCGATTTCTACTTGGAATGAATTTGTTGAAGAACTCAGAAAGCAATTTTATCCTTTAGGCTATATGCAACAAGCCATGATGGATTGGCAAAGTTTCAAACAAGGAAAAGGCCAAAATGTTCAAGATTATACACAAGAATTTAGGAAAAAAAACTTTACTTTTGAATGTTCCTCTTTACACACAAGAAACACTACTAAAATATATATAGGTGGGCTACATATTTACTTAAGACATATGATTCTTATGTTTAATCCCACTAATTTAGATGTAGTATGTGTACAAGCCACTCATTTAGAGGCTAGAGGAAAACAATCAAAAGAATCTCTTCCTAAAGTTAAAAGTAAGCAATCTAATGTTAAGCAATCCAAAGGGGAAAGTTCATTAGGAAAGGGTAAACAAAAATCCACTTTTACTGTTAAAAAAGAAGAAGCAAAACCATTTTGTAATCATTGCAAGAAAAATAATGATGAGTCTAAGTGTTGGAAACTACACCCTGAGTTAAGGCCTAAAAGGTTTCAAAAGAAAGAAAAGAAGACTAATGCTATGGTTCAGGACTTAGGTTCAGATTCAAGTGATGAAACTAAGATCACAACTATGGGATTGCATAATGATTCTTCTCTTTCAGTTTCTAGCACTAAGTCATCAAATGATGCATCTTCTTTTAAATAGAATTCTGTGCATGTTGATAAGAAAAGAAATGAATTTTTCCACATTAGAGTTGTTTCAAAGCATACTAAGATTGAAACTCTATTTGATAGTGGTTCACAAGCAAATTTAATTTTTGAAGACAAGTCTTTCCTTGGTTACAAAAGGACAAATGAAAAGACTAGTTAATTCAAGCAAGAATTTTTGTCTCATGTTGATTAAGTCTAAGGAAAAATAATATTCTCAGGCTTTGGAAAATTGTGATCCTAAACACAAGAATAAATTGGTTGAAATCATTTCTACTTATGATGATGTATTTCAGGATCCTAAGGGTTTGTCCCCTAAAAGGGGAGTTCAACATGAAATTCAGCTATTGCAAGATTCTCCTCTCCCTAACATTGTCATGTACAGGTTATCAGTGGTGGAAAATGAGGAAATCAAAAAGTAGGTAATGGATTTATTAGATAGAGGTATTATTCATCCAAGTTCATCTCCTGTTGGTTCACCAATTATTTTGGTGCCAAAGAAAGATGGCACTTGGTGAATGTGTGTTGATTTTTGTGCCTTAAATAAAATTACTATTAAGAATCGTTACCCTCTTCCTCGTATTGATGAATTATTGGATCAATTAAAACATGTTATTTATTTCACTAAGTTAGATTTGAGAAGTGGATATCATCAAGTAAGAATTAGTGAAGGTGATGTTTGGAAAACCGCCTTCAAAACAAAATAGGGATTGTTTGAATGGCTTTTTATGCCTTTTGGGTTGTGTAATGCCCTGAATACATTCATGAGATTGATGAATGATGTTTTTAGATAATTCCTTGATGATTTTGTTATAGTCTACTTAGATGATATATTGATTTTTAGCAAGTCTTGGAAAGAGCATGTGATCCACATTAAGAAAGTCATGGATGCATTACGAAGGGAAAAACTTTATTTAAACATGTCAAAATGTGAATTTGGCAAGACCTCTTTGATATACTTGGGTTACATTATAGGACATGGTGAATTGAAAATAGATCCTACAAAAGTGGCAGTCATTGTTAACTGGCCTACACCCACTAATAAAACTGAGGTTAGAAGTTTTCTTGGTGCAGTACAATTTTGGAGAAAGTTTATTTCTCAATTTTCATATATTGCATCACCTTTGCATTCTTTGACAAGTGTGAAATAGGTCTTTTAGTGGGGAGGCAAACATCAAAAAGCCTTCGACACTTTGAAAGAAAAGATAAGTACTGCTCTAGTCTTGGCACTTCCTGATATACAACAACCATTTGAGATCGAGACAGATGCAAGTGAGTATGCTATGGGAGCCATTTTAATGCAAGGTAAGAAACTAGTTTGCTATCATTCTGAAACTTTCACAAGTGCAGTAAGAAAATATCCCACTTATGATAAGGAATTGTAAGCCTTGGTTCAAAGTGTTAAAAAATGGAAACATTACTTAATGGGCAAAGAAATAATAATACATATAGATCATCAGCCCTTACAACATCTCCAATCACAAACTAAGCTACAACAGTCTAGACATTTTTGTTGGATGGGTTTCTTACAACAATTTCATCTTATGATTAAGTATAAAAAAGGTATTCAGAATAAGGTTGCAGATATGCTATCTAGGCCTCCTATGGTTGTTGCATCTATTCTTTTACAACATGGTTCTTTGTCTCATGAGAGTTATAAAGAATAATATGTTAATGATCTTGATTTTTATGATGTCTATAAAGACTTGATGAGTAGTAGACAAGTAGAAGAATTGGGCTATCATGTACACAATGATCTTTTGTATCATTTGGGTAAACTTTCTATACCTCAAAATGAGAGGGTGCACATGATTAGAGAAGCACATACTTCTCTTATTTTTGGTCATTTTGAAGTTGCTAAAATGGTTACACATTTGAAAATGTATTGTTATTGGCCCCATATGCAGGAACATGTTGCCAAATATATTAAGGGAGGTACTCTTTGTGCCACAAGCAAACCTAGTAATAGGAAACTAGGACTTTACACTCCTCTGCATGTTCCTACTCGCCCATGGGAAAGTATCTCCATGGATTTTGTGGGGGGTTTACCTATGAAACAAATAAAACATGACTATTTATATGTGGTTGTGGATAGATTTAGCAAGATGTGTGTTTTGATTCCTTGCACTAAGCAAATTACTGGGGAAGGCACTGCACACTTGTTCTCTAAACATGTATGGGTTCATTTTGGTTTACCTACTTCAATCATTTCTAATCGGGATTCTCAATTTATTGGGGAGTTTTGGTCAAATTTGTGGGGACTAATGGACACTAAATTAAAAAAGAGCACTGCATTTCATCCATAAACTGATGGGCAAATAGAGGTTGTGAACCGAACTGTGGTACATTTGCTTAGGGGTTATAGTAATAAACATCCAAAGTTATGGGATGAACAATTGTGTTACATACAACATGCATATAACTCAACACTTCATTCTTCTACTATGAAATCTCCATTTGAAGTTTGTTATGGATACTTGCCTAAATATCCTCTAGATGTTTGCTATGGACATGATACAGCTGTTGGTGAACCAAAAGAAGCCATTCAAGCTAAGAATTTCATTGAACAAATACAACTCATACATTAAACTATTCGTACTCAATTGGAGAAAAGTCAAGCCAAGTATAAACCCAGACATGACAAACATCGTGTTGATCACCAATTTATTGTAGGCGATCTAGCATGGCTTCACATCAGTAAGGAAAGACTGACAGGTGAAGGTAAAAAGTTGAAACCAATTTGGTATGGTCCTTTTTAGATTATGGAAAAAATTGGTACAAATGTTTTTCGATTAGATTTACCATCTTACATGCAAATTTATTCAATTGTAAATGTGGAAAATCTGAAATTGTCTGAGCCTCTAATGATAATTGATCATGATGAAAGTGTATCTATTCCTTTTGTTGATGATTTTGCTCCTGAATATCTAACAAAATTGTAGGAAGATACTATTCTTGACAGGAATGTGTGGACTTCATGAAGAGGTGATGTTGAATATCTTCGTGTTGGTCTAAAAGGGATGCACCCAAACAAGGCCAAATAGATGGAAGCCAAAAGGGTGAGGGAGAAATACCCTCACCTCATTACCAATTAATTTCAACTTTTAGAGGTCCAAAAGTTCCCAGTGGGGAGGAGTGATCTAGGTGGATCCAAGTACCATTCCATTTTTTAAAGTCTTCAAATTCTAGTCGAATCATTTGCACATCATAGAGTTTGTCAAGAGCTTTCTGACGCTTCTTCTGAAATGCAAAATAGAGTCCAGATGCTCGAGATAAAGCTTGCTAAAGTATTCTTGTGATAGGGGATTTATAGGTGTCGAAAAGTGACGTGGCACTATATAAACACGCCAAGTGGTCCAATAACCATTTGACACATGGTAATGTAAATTAGTGTAAAAAAATTTGTTTTGGTGTTTGTTTTTAGCCTCCAGTATTCAACAGGTAGTCATATGAGGATCCATGGGCCCCTCTATTTGGTCATTTGGGGCCCTTAGTGAGGGTCGACACACTGTTGTAGAGGGGTGCCTTGGCCTCTTATACTTCATATGGTATTGTTAACAACATTGTATTTATGTTATCCAGGCTGTTCAAACCCCACCAATGTGGTATAATAATTTTCCACTTCATAACTTTTCAAACTTGCTACGCCATACTTTGCCATGCCAAGACCATGCCATGTCATGCCATGACATGCCAAGACCACACCATGTCACGCCAAGACCATGTGCTCACATGCTTTCTAATGATAGCCTAAGTTAAGCACCAAGATAACCCTAAGCACCTAAGTCTCCCTCCAAAAAGGGATGTTGGCATACATCTTGGGGGATGCCAACCTTTTTAAAGCATTTAAATAGTTGCAAATTCCCAAATGTGGGATGAATAGATAAGACAAAAGTGCCCCAAAAGGAAGGCCAATGCTTTGAACTTAGGACCTCTCATCCAAAAGGATAATCCCTTAACTAATTGAGCCATGGGCTTGGAAGTGATATAAGAGGGGCAAATTTCTACTTGAAGGGCATTAGACAGCCGAATGTGTGTGAATAATTAAGAAGGTTAGAGATTAATTAATGCTTTGTATGGCCTTGGGCCTTTATTTTCAAGTCTACGAGATAATTATACAGGCAAGCAGAGACCAGAGAAGGTGAATTGAAGACTTGAATTTAATTTGTAAGCCATTTTGATGCAAAAATTAATGGAAATGGTCCTCACTTCAAATGGACCCAGAGATGTAGGCTATTGAAGCCAAACTCCGTTATCAATTTGCTGGTGATTTCTTCTAATTTTTATCTGCTGTTTTATAATTTTGATCTTCATTTATAATTCTGGTTTTAATTCTTTATGCAAAATTTAAAGAAAAAGTCAGGAATTGTAAAGATCTTTTAAATTCAAAAGTGAGTTGTTCAAATTTGCTTCACTTGCATTTTCAATTTTCAGATCATTTATTTTGATGCTTTTTACTATTTTTGTATTTTATACTTTTCTAGAAGTAGTTAGATTACATAAAGAGAAATCCGAGTGGTGCATGGAAAAATAATATCATTCAAGCAAATAGAATCCAACAAGGAAAATAAAGAGATAAACATAAATAGGTAGGCCAAAGGGAAAAATACAATAAGAATAAGAAAATGAAGATTCCAAATAACCTACTTCCCTTAGAACTCACGGCATAATAGGATGAAATGTCTTGATATATATGTTGTATGATTAGGAAAGATGCACATGTTTTTAAAATGGGATAAATAATAAATGATCAAAGGCCAATGCAAAATAACAATCAACAAAACTAAGTGGATAAAATAATGTCATGGTAAAATATGAGACAAGTGCTAAGGTGTCCAATTAAAATAAATATAAGGCATGCACTCAACTCAAGGGAAAATGACACACAAAAATCATGACATATATAATAAATAAGATATGTATAGTAAAAGATGAAGAAAAAGAGATAAGCTAGCATAACTAACTGATGATCTCATATATTAAGTGAAATCATAGACTAGGGGAGTTAAATGTGGCATTTGAAGTATCTGAGAAATAGTTATAAGAAGTGTAATAACTAAAATCATCATCCTAAGGAAAAAATATGGAGATGGTGGGTTTGAGGAGCCATAAGAACCTCTTGAAAAACAATTGTATGAATATGTAATGTCAAAACTATAGTTGGATCAGGTGTTCAAATATGATCTACTACAAGATTTTTTAAACCATTTTGAGATGTGAATGAGTAGGTACTCTAGTTATCAAAGGTACAAGTGTATGAATCTCAACTCTAGGAGGTGATACACTAGATATAAATGTAGTAGGATAAATCATAGTAGTTGGTAAAACTATAAAAAATACCACATGAGTTTAAATGATTCACTATTTGGGAAGTGTTATAGATGATTACACATGTGGTCTTTGAGGTCAAATAGGTATCTCAAATATTGTGTCACAAATGGTATGTACTTCATTATCATGCACATAATTGAGATAATGATGTAGTTTGGAATTTGTTTTTATAATTCGATTAAGCCATGGGCATCTAAGAAATAGGTTATATGCATCAATATCCACTACTACATAGAACCAAACTTATAAGGTCAGAAGACCAAATACAACTAGTAAATTAATACCACATATTGATGCATGTGTTATGCTATCATAACTCTAAAGTATCATATTCATACCAAGTAAATATTTCTTAGTGTAGCTTTGACTAGCTAGGGATGACATCATGATTATATTTTTGCTAGAATTATTGTCAATCGTAATGCCATATGTGATTGAAAGATGATAATAAATAAACTAGGTATGTAAAGAGGACCATTATTTGAATCATCACATGATATCTTGAGGTCATATAATGTGCTTGCTACTGAGAACGTGAAACCATGGTAATAATGTTATCAATATCATGCTTATATGGAATAGTCAAATGATGTATAGATGTTTTCATATTAACGTTGTCTTACTTCTTAGTGTAATGATTTATCAATGGAATATTTTCAAGTGTTGATTAGGCATTATTAAAAATTAGTTAAATGTATAATTATGGCCTTCAATTTGAATGGTGTTACTATGAATGGGATCTTGGATATTATCTTAGAGTTTGTAGCATTGATTAATAGAAAGTATGGAAGATCTATGATAGTCAAAATATTGACTGGAATTATACCCTTTAGGTGAGGCTTGAGAAGTATCCAACTAATATGAATTAGGTAATGTAATTAATTTATAGTCAAGAAAGCATTTAATTACTTTTTGAGGCATGTTGGGTAGCCTTGCTAATTTTTGCATAGTCATAGAAGATGAAATAACTAGCTTGACATTCGTTTATAAAATTATAGTTATTATTTTGGATTTGTTCCTAGATTTAAAGGTATGTGTATCATTAGTCTTAGCTTTGAATGTTGAGTTTCCATGATATTTTGAGGTAGTATTAATAGAAGCGATATATGTATACTTGAACATATTGGCCTCTAGAAGTTTAATTGCATTGTTAAAAAGCATGTAATAAAGTTAATCAAAAGATTAGTAGGCTGTAAACCTAACTTTATCTTTAAGTGGTAGAAGCAATATAATTGGAAAATAATTCCCAACAAATAATTCCTCCATAATTACAAAGCATGCACTATATAATTATCAAGGATTTAATGTGACTTTATAAGCATAGTCTTGAATCTAAGCACATAGTTAGCAACATTATCGCTAGGTACTTATTTGATTTGAAAAATTTGAAAAAATGACATTTTGGCTAATATTTATAGAAAAATTAGCTAAGAACCTATTATAAGAATCATTAAGTAACACAAAAATCCCATAGGCAAGGTGTAAAACCATTATAAGGCATAATCATATAGAATTCTAGCAAAAATTATAGTCATAATCAAATCATCATGAACAAAACCTAAACATGATGTGGAATAGGCTAGAATGTAATGTGAAGGATCACCATTTACATTATATAAATCTAATTTAGGCACTATAATATTATGTGGAAAAGACTGAATAATAACCTTAGTACCTAATGGGTTATGTAATATTTCATTAGATGACACCACATGACTAGGGTTTGTGGATACTTGAGATAGTTGTGTAAGTTACAATTGCATAGATTGAATTTGTTGTTGAATTAATGGATCTTGAAATTCACCATTAGGTGTATGAATTGAAGCATGATTATCATTTTTATGTGCATGTGTAGGAATGGATTCATTCATAGTATTAGCATTGGTAGGTATGAGGCCATAACTGGTATTTTAACCATGTCCAAGACCAAAGGATAAAACATAATAATTAGGCACATTAGTTTTTGGATTGAAAGTAAGAGGAAATGTAGAAGCCTTATGTTGTATATGAATAGTAGGGTTAGCCTGAGGAGGTGTAGAAATAGATGGATGCATACAATTATTAAGAGCATTAAGAGCCCTAGCCTCACCACCCAATGTATATGTAAAGACTCTAATATTTAGATTATAAACATTCATACAACCTATATGAGTAATCTCAAGCATAGGTTTCTTATCCCTAATTAATTTCTTCCATGCTTTACTAACTAGATAAATAATAATATCAATTTCGTTAGGTGCAGTCTGAAGATGAGTAGCCAAAGTAATTTTATGTATATCCTCAAATTTTAGTACATCTATATTACTGGGAATTTTAGTATTTCAAGTATTATCATCATTCACATTATCATGTTCATCATCAAAAGAATCATAATCATGAAGAGAAAAATCATCAATATGAACATAGTCACTATCATTCACATATGCATGATCATCAACCATGGAAGGAGGAACATCGCTAGAAATGGCCATTTTTTATTTCAAACAAGAACAAATAACAAACAATTATAGTTGGTTTAACTCAAAAGTAACACCACTCAATATAGCACTTCACCTAGAACGCTGTGTAGATATAGTCTTCCCAAATGGCATGAGATAATCATGTAAAATATGAAGAAAGATAGGCTAATGATTGAGAAATGTAATATGAAAAAAAATCTATCAAATCTAAAAATTAGATTAGAAATGTAGGAGCAACCCTAGAATTAGTATAACAATGCCACTGGGTTTTACCATAATATAGTAATTAAAAAAAAAATAATTACATATATTCATCATATATATTTCACCATGAGAAACCTAATTAGTGATCTTTAACTAACTATATTAATTTAGTTAAACAAAAGGTTTACAACTAATCCATTTAACTAAGGATCACCATGAACATATATGACAATCATGAATAATATTGAATAACCAATAAATATTGCTTCTAATCATAAATGAAATAGTACAAATTCAACCATGACTAATACAACATTACATCCACTCATGTAGAAGTATAATGCATAAATGTTACAATTTTTAGAAATACATAATATCTCAAATATTAAAACATGATACAAAGCTCCACAGAGTAGAGCCTGACTTGAGTCTCCATGACTTAAATATCAATATGTAATCTCAAGTGTAGTCCCTAGTATAGTACTCCAAATAAGAGGGAAAACATCATCCAATCACTTTTCCACACCAACCATGAACCATAGATCCCACACACTATCTCCCAAACAAGGGGATGGCCCTCCCTTAACAGATGGGTAGATAATGATAGTGTAAGAATCTATAATAAAAAACTAGAACTCATGTGTTGAAGATATTTAATACATAATGTGTACCATAAATAAATCCATTCTAATATGATATTGCATAAATATGAAAACTATATCAACATGTGAAATGACAATGTTTAATTGAAACATTATTTTGGATAAAGTTTTCAATAATAAATGATTTATAAGATCAATCAAATTCATACATACCACTAAATCATATTAGATCTCATCTTTCATTGATAATTTTAATTAAGTCAGTGGAATCCATCCACTACTTATTTATGGTCATGAATGTGAGATTCATTAAAAATATATAATAATATTCAAAACCAATAGATTCATTTAAAATATTTACCTTTAGCTAATAAAATTTATGCTAAGTACATAAATATCACATATATTCATTTAGTCCATCAAATGAAATGCATTGAATCCATAACATCTAATTTATTACAAATAATAAATAGAATCCAAAAATATTCCTCAATATAACATACCATCTG
The DNA here is from genome assembly GCA_037957365.1 of Torreya grandis. NCBI lineage: Eukaryota > Viridiplantae > Streptophyta > Pinopsida > Cupressales > Taxaceae > Torreya > Torreya grandis. Next base: position 2,729,088 of record JARHVA010001771.1, read on the forward strand.
GGTAATGATTACATCTAAAACTATTAGTTACCCATCTCATAAGTAACTTATAATGCTATTTCATCCCAAAATAATCATTATAACACAGGCCTATATAATTATTCATATTCCACATATAAACAAAATCTAGTCCAAAACATAACAATATGTTATATATTTAAACTCTTAAATACTTTAATTTAATGCTTCTATACAAACATTGAAATATATTTTAACATTCATTTATACACTGAATGACAATAATGTTTTCAAGCACTACATTACCTATATGTGTGTGTGTGTGTGTGTGTGTGGTAAAACTAATTTAGATTTATGACACAGTCCACAACTGCATATTTTACCATGTACATACACACACACACCCATATATTTGTAAATCTTCAAATACCATTATAGTACAATACAAATACCATCTTGTATACAATATAAACCTAATATGACATACACTATCAAATATAATGGAGTATTCTATATACTGAATGTATATATATCCATCAAATACAATAGCCCCCATATCCCTTTCTCTAGATGAAACCATAATCTATTGTTTCACTCACACATATAGATTTTCCATAAATACACACACAATAATTTATACCAATCCTTTTAATAAAAAATCATAATCCCATGCAATTAAATTAAAATTTACATTAAATGCATACAATTAAAACATACACACAACTGAACTATGTCCAAACTGGGTCTTTTGATAAAATATCATAAACTTAACCATATAAACCTTTTCATGCACAACAACATAAAAATGTATACCCAATATTACTAATAACCGTGTAAAGTTATTTTCCAAATTAGAACTAATTTTAATACACAATATCAATATACACTTAAGTCACATCAAGTGAATATAATAAAATCTTAACTGTCATAATTAACATCAATATATATATATGTATACATATATGTATACATATATGTATATATATATATATATATATATATATATATATATATATATATATATATATATATATATATATATATATAACATGCATCTTATAATTGTCACACATACAATTACTCTTAGAATCCCTAGGTTTCAAAATATTGGAGTGTGTGTCTATATATATATATATACACACCTTAACAGTTCATCTAAGTATATATTATATATATATATATATTTATGTATATATATGTATATATTACATAGTCTGTTTTGCAATTAGGAACCCAATTTAATACTAAAAAATCCAAATAAATTTATACAGTAGAACCCACATACAGTCCAAAGTTTTTCCATAATTTTATATAATTTAATGAATATATAACAAACTAGTTCAAACCCACTATCTCGAGCCATATTATATATATACCCATTAGAATAATCTTCTATCTTTGAACAATGATATTTGAATTGAAAAAGGATATTAGGACAAATATTTTAGAAGCCTATAACAACCATGGCCAATTCTAAAACTCCACCCAACCCCCTTAGGTTACCCTAGATTAGATGTAGGGTTCTATGGAGGCTGAGCCTTATAAAGGGCCCTACATATAACCCATTTATTCTATGTTTCGAACAATGAAAACCTAGTAACCAAACAAATTCAAAAACTCATTCAATATTTTACATATAGGAATTGAATTACAAACCTACCTGTGAATTTATGAATGCCAAGAAAGCTGAATATCTTCTTTCTTTCTACACTCATTCACACCTTATTATCTTTATATCTCCTACTCTATGTATGCCACGAGCCATAATATTCGTTATTTTTATTCTTTTCCATTAACTTACTTGCCATCCACTTCTCCACCATTAATGATAGATTAAATTGACTAAAAAATATGCATGCCTAGATAACTCAACCAACTCCACAATCTACCACAATGAAAATACAACTAACTCCATGATTTTCTCCAAAATGATGCTTAACTCGAAGTCAATGAGTGGTTAGTAACCCTAATAATATCAAAATTTATTTTTAACTAAATAAAATAATCATTTTATAATCTCAAATATAATTGCTTGCCATTCAATTATGTTATTCCCTTATTGACTTCTCAAACTGACAAAATAACCAAATAAACCATAAGTCATAATCTTCATGTTATACTATGCAGCGACTATCGACTTAGTTGATATTAACTTCCCATGCAATGTTAACTATTTATTTTGTATGGAAATACTAATATATATTCAAAGACTATTGTTTAATGTTTAAAATCCATTCACAAACACACTATACAAACACAACAATTTCCTTAAATCATTAAATAATAATAACCAATGTCTATTGTATTATGGATATGAAACCTTTGGTCATACATTTAATCAAATACGATGAATTTTGAAACAATGCTTTTTATATCTTTTGACATTAGGACACACACACACACACATTGTAATATTAATATTTAATTATTATTACCTAGATATTATAGATCAATAACAATTATGGAATCTATCATAACATCATAATGTTATACTATACAACCATACTTAATAAGGCAGTAAGATAATTAAAATATATATGAATTCACTCATTCAACCAATCAATTATGTTAAACAAGAAAAGCTACGTACAATCACTAAATTAGTGGAATCACTTAAACAAATCAACATGATCATTAATTGAAACTAGATTAGTGAAAACATAAAAGATCACAACAGTTATTCAAATGGAAAACAAATCATACTACAACTATCTATTAAATAATTAATCACATAATCATGAAATACAAATGTGGTGTGTGTAAGGGTTTTCAATTTTGTTCTCTATCATACCCAAACATATTCACCAAAACCACCCTCTTTGATGATGCTCTCCATCCATCACACTCTGAAGGAAGAATATATCCTACATCCACCTCACAATAATGAAGGTAGTTAGCCGAAACATCATTATATACATAAAATAATGCTATATAATTAAAAAACATGATCATAATATACATAATATAAAAATAATGCTAAATCATAGAAAACTAATCATGTAAATTAAGGAACACATAACTGTCCCATAATAAGCATATGCCATAAAGCCTAATCAAACATTAGTTAATCAATTAATCAACCATAATAATCCATAGATCAAATAGGTTATTTAGCTTATAGAGAAATCAGGATGTGACATATACCTTGGAAAGGTGTACGCATTTTTTGATCTATAGATGATCATGACATTATAATAGAGGAAAAATATCTACTAGACCCCATTCATGTATCATATTCATCATAATAATCCTCCAACAACATATCTTTATAAATAATGCTATACAACATTTTACTTTATGAGTGGTAAAAGAGAAAGTGTCAGATATCACTATTGACTCCTAAATGTGTACCATAGGTGCCCAAAGTATTTAGTGAACATTTATCATTTTTGAATTCCTAAGAATCCAATGCATGAGTTATGGATTGAGGTAATCCTATTACTTGTTGGTGGAATAGAGGTAGAACTAGTGGCTGCTTCACAATATTTATATTATTTGGTGGTTGGGAGCCACTGTGGCCAAACAATAGATCTATGCAAAGTTTGAAATTATTATACAAAGAATAGTGAATTATGATAAAAAAATAAATTAAGAATTAATTTAGGATGGATATTTATAATGAAAATCTAAACTAAGGTGATCCAGGTTAAAAAAGAAGATGATACAAAATAGCTTGAGCCCAAATCTTACCATACATTAGTCAAACTCCTAATAAAGGTGGAAATAATGCAAATAAGAATCAGGTTGACTTTAAAGATTCTACCCCTCCAAGAAAACAATATTGGCCCAAATGCAAGAAGAGTAAAGGAAAATAAAATAAAATAAAGACTTTTAGTCAACCTAGCATTGGCATACATTAACAACTATTAAATTAAAGGTGCACATTAAGAATTCATAAGAACCATTCAAATCTAGAAATCAGAACAAGCAAATGAAAGAGAAGCCATGATAAAAAACAACCAGACAAATATTGGACAATCTTTATATAATTCCTTACTTGTATTGCTTGCTTCAAGTTTACAAAGTAATTTTGGATCTAAGAATTCCCTCCTTTACAAAATGGTAGAACTACCTTTTATAAAAGGACTAGGTAGTATACCAGTCAGTTGCAAGATACAAATGTACAAGAAGGACAACTATCATTTTTCTAAAAAGTTATAGAATACACTTGCTTTTCTAAAATAGACTAACCTAGAGGAAAATATGCTAATAAACTAGAATATGCCTTTACAAAATAATATTCTATTTTTAAAATGTTACAATGCTTCACAAAAGTGAAATATTAACTAACTGGCTGGTGGACCCTGCACCTAGGAACTTTTTTGTTACTGCTAAAAGATGTTCATAGCCTTTTGATGTTCCTCATTAATGAGTCCCAAATCCATAGATAACCTTAAGAGATACTCTTATTCCTTATCAACTAGATCATTCAAATCCCTATCATTCTTAGCCATAGCTTCCTTAATGATTTTAGCCTTAGTTATCTTTTCTCCTGCATTGAGGATCATGTTCAACTTCTTATTATTATCTACTCTAGATAGGCTTTGACTCTTACCTCTATACATTTGCATTTTTGAGCACACAAAATCTTTATTTTTGTCACTCTATGCTTATGTGGTACTTATTTGGCATCTATCTAGCACTTTCATGGCATTTTTCATAAATGGATTCAAAGCACTAGCCATTTTTATTTAAAATTAGTCCTTTTATTTCCCACTATTGGATCATTCCCCATGAATCAACATGGGATGTTCATCATGATTCAGGATCTCTCTTGTTATTGGCCATATTTGCATTTATCCTCATGGTTTTGCCACTTGTCACCCTCATAGGCTTTTTGAGATCTATATTCTACATCAGTCATATATTGAACATGCATTTGCCACATGTTGAGCCTATGGGCTCTATTGAATAGTCATCAATGATTTCATGCCATTGGATCATTTGGTCCTAATGAAGCACGAGTCTTTGATCTTGAAATATGTATGAGCTTTAATTAGTACATGACCATAGAAAGTAATTTAGGCTAAAATATTTTAAGCTAAGTTTATTTTATGTTAAAAACATGCCATAATCTTAGGTTAAAGTATTTTATGCTAAGTTTAGAAACATGATATAACATGTCCCCTTTGAATGATATAAAATACATCCATTTGCCTAGATAAAATGTTAGATGAGCTTGAATTTTATGGTCTTGTGGATGTCAATGATGGCCTTGTGAACATCAAATGATGTTTGTGAGAACATCAAATTTAAGCTCATGAAGTTATTGTATTCCATAGTTCTTAGATTTAATTCATTCCATTTGATTAAAATCCATGATGAAGTGAGATCCATCAATCATGATCTGAGAAGCTACACGTCATTGGTTCAATTTAATGTGCAAGACCCTTTTCTATCAAACTTTGAATGCAAGAGTGCCACATGGTGACTTCATGGAGCTTCATAAGCCCTTGAATTTTCATCATTGTGTTCTCTCCATTGGATCCTCGGTCCTGATGAGGTGTGATCCATCTATTGTAATCTAGATGCTCACATTTCATTGGTTCAATTTAATGCGTACAACCCTTTGCTATCAAACTTTAAATGCAAGAGTGATGCATGGCGATTCTATGGAGCTTTATGAGCCCTTGAATTTTTGCCACTATGTTCACTCCATTGGATCCTTGGTCCGAATGAGGTGCAAGTAATTTATCATGATTTAGATGCTCACATGTTATTAGTTTGATAGACCCAATTCTCAAGTTTATCAGGCTTTCTTCACTCTATTAGATTATCCCCTCACGATGAAGCATGGGCTATTAGATTTGTAAAGAAATAAGGTATTTAAGTTAGGACTTGATTAGAAATTAAAAATTAAGCTAAAAAATTAAGGCTAAGGTAATATTCATGTTTATTAACATGAATGGGGCCTTATAATTAAGGATTTAGGCTAAAAGGGTAACAAAGGGGGCCATGCTAAAAAAATTAAAAGGACCCTACCAATACAAAAGTTAGACTATGTTAGAAATATAAGCATAAAAAGGGGGAAAATAGAGGGGACTAAGCATAATTTTTAGGCTAAGGTTTGGTCGTGTTAAGAAACACGACCAATCCTTAACATGAAAATTAAGGCTTAAGTCTAAAATAAATTAGAAACATTCCTGCCAAAAGTGTTCCTGCCAATGTTTAAATTTGAATGAGGGTTCCAAGTTTTGCTAAAAAGAGGGTTTCATTACATGAATCCAACAATGAGATTATTCAAATCAAAGGATAGTAAAATATTGAATGAAGATAAATAGTGAAGATATAAGCATGATTTATTCATAAAGGCTCCAATAAACCTACAACTTATCACATGAAGAGCAATTTTTAGCAACATTAGGTAACCTTAAAGCAAAACCATAAACTAGTAGGCTGACTTTATCAAAGTGGATGATCATCAAATTCTAACAATGTTCAAAACATGCCATGCTTTTAGTGTTAAGCTTTAAAATATCTCAAGGGTGCCAATTTTTAAAAAATGGGGGTATGTTGACGTCAAAAATTGGAGACTTCTAGGGGAAACATAAAAATATGTTAGAACTTAGAGGCTCTGGTTTAGACAAGTGATTAAGTCACCTATTTTAACTAATCTATGCCATCACCAAGATCAATTCATGGTTGAAAAACACTTTGCACATGCATAATTAGGGTCAAATATTAAGACATAACCATTTATGTGTGTTCTTTAATTACACTTACTATTTTCCATGGGACTCAGGGGACAATTTCCAAGTTTCATGCCTTCAATCACTAACATTGACTTAGAGTATGTTTGGATATCAAACCATGATTCTAGTTCAGGGAAGGCTTGGGCATTATTTTGCTACTAGCTAAGCATCTATAACCTTGACAAAGATACCTTTGGCTCCTCTCATGATCTTGCTTCACTAAACATCCAGGCATTCATAGCCTCAATGGAGATTACTAGAATCACCTATGCTTAAAAATCTTTTGATTTTTCTTTGAATTATTTATTTATTTATTTTTTATATATTTTATGCTTTTAACAAGGTTAGGAAGTAGGGTAGCTAGGTTTAAATATTTGGTCAAGTGTTTGATCTTTAGGTAATCACCTATGGCTATGACCTTTATCCCAAGCAAGGATTTTTTTTAAGTGCAAGCATGATTGTTCTCTAATAGCTCAAGCTTTCATTCCACATGTGCAAATCCTCTTAAAACCAAGTTTAGATCAAAACAATGTCCAATCTCTCATAAAATAGTTAACCTATTCATTAGTCCTTGCTTGTTCTTCTAAATTAGAACATCAAGCTCATATTTCAAATCCATGGTCAACATGTGCATGAGGTGTATACCTACATTTTTAAACTTCAAGAATTTAAAGCAAGCTAAGTGATCTTTGTGTGGAGGGATATCAAAATGACCTATTGGAAGCAAGGAACATATCAATAAGAAACAAACACATAATAGAAAGCAACAAATAAGGAAGAAAAAAAGGAAGCAAATAAATATATACATGCCTATGTAAAAAAAAGGGATAGGAAGGAAAAAAGATAGAAGAAACTAGTGAGAAACAATGTAATCTGAGCCCTAAACTAATTTCATAAAATACTTACCTCTAAGATCAAATAGAAAATTATTTATCCTACTATAGAAATTTGAAACTTGAGTGTTTTCTAATGGCATCTTTCTACAAATAGGGGAATTTGGATGTCTAGGTCTTCTGGATGGTGTGACTTGATCTCTTATCAGCCTCCTTAGATGCATGGCTAAAAAATATGACTCTAAGACCCAATCATCTTCTTCCCAAATTATCCTAATTTGTATCAGGAGTTCCAATTTTATTTCATCCATAGATAGATAGTGGATTATATCATCTTCACTTAATAGTGGTAGCTTGGATTGCATTCTTAGATTGATGTCCTCATTAGATTCTTTCTAAGGTGGAACTGGACTACCAATATTTATACAAAAATCTTCTAATTCATCTCAAAAGGTTTATTTATCTTGATCATTTGAATGATGTCTATTTGGAATCTCATCATGAGAAACATGCTGATCCCATACTGCTAACCTCTTGATGAAGTCACATGACAACTCTTATATGATTCACACCCTTCATCTTCATCCCTGGTGAAGAGAGGCACCTCTTCCATCCAATCAAGCTTAATATTGTCTTGGTTTGGTTCCTCCAGAATAATATCATCTTTTGGGAACTCCAGATCATTCATTAAATATTCATATGAAGCATCCATGTGTTGTCCTATTCCATCAGCTACCATATATAGCTCTTTGATTTCATTTTAAGAAATCATGGAATGACATCTACAAGTGATCATCTTCTTCAAGGGTATTATCTATTTTATAAATAAACGTACATGATTTATATTTTTGGTTGCCTTCTAAAGAAAGATCATCATGTAATTGATCCATATCTACTTCTGATAACTCTTCCTCTCCATCTATAGGTGTACAAATGATGATGTCTTATTGATATTTAATTGCAATATCTTTTACATCTTTAGGAATATAAGTTCCCTTAGATGTAATTTATTCAATTAGCTCATCTTCAACTTCATCTTCAAATAAAAAATCAAAGGCCTACATGAAACCTTGAGATGCTCTTGTTATGCCAAATGTCCTTGCAAGAAAGTTTTGATTAGGCACAATTTTAGAGGTTTTAGAAATATTGTAATAATCAGCCACAACAATATCATAGAAACACATATGTATGTCCTTAGATGATACCTTATTGCTGCTATCATGAAACTTGTTTGGAAGACTATCAAACCTTTGGGAAGCATAGTCTTCCCTTGTATTTCTTACTTGTTTTTGCAAGTAATGAAGGTTATTGCTCATTTTTTAGATGATTTATAATATTAAGTCATTTGAACTTTTTGGTGTCCTAGGATCATGATTTGGAGCATTATTATTGGTTGTGGACATTAGAGTTTTATGATTTTGTGGATATAATTCACTAGCAGTGCTATTCAAAAAATTTAGGTCTTGGTCAGGATATGTATGAATTAAGGGAAAATGGTTTTGAACTAGTGTTAAATTAGGCATTCTAGGAATGACATTCTAGATGGGCCAATTAGAATTTACATTAGACATGGAATATACCATCTAATCATAGGGCTCTATTTGGTCATTAACGACTACAAATTTTAGAATAGACCTGGGTCAATGTGTTTGTGACTGAAAGAGATCTTTTCAGGAGCATAGAGGTCAAGGGATCTATAGCATCCTTATAAACATCTAAGGCTAAAGCCTTATTATGTCTATAAGGGGATTTAGTTTTACTAAACATTTTTTGGAACCAAGCATTAAAGGCTCTGATGGTTTCCTTAACACCCCCTTTAATTGTGGCAAACTACTGATACAAGACATAAGGACTAATAATTTTTCCAAATTGATCAATGAAGATAAGATATTTTTGAAGTCATTCTAGCTAGTAATGAAATCCTCTAGAAGGTTAAGAAACCATTCATAGGTGACATCTTTAAATGTAAATGGAAATAACCTACAGGCTACATCTTCATGAATCACATTCAACAATCTCAGAGAAGATTTGAAACTTCTAACATGCTCTTTAGCTGTGATAACATTATTAGGACTATATGAAGGAAAATATATTTTAGGATTCTGAGGAAGATCATGTACTAGCCAAGCTATACCTTGAACACATGAGTACCTTGAACAGGTGAAGTGTTTGAGACTTTGGGAAATTTATTGGCCTAAGCATTGCCTTGGGTAATTTTAGCTTGTGACTTTGAAACATGTTTGAAATACAATTTGTCAAATCAATATTTATAAATAATAATGATTATATTTGCATATTAAATAAATTTTTCAAAGATTCATATAAAGAACACTAAAGGACAACACTTTTAAACTAAGTTAGCTCAAAGAATTGTCTAAATACACTAGTATGAATGATATTTACATGTTCAAGTCCAAATAAAATCAAATTTGCAAAGTGTTTATGAATCTTTGACCATAATAAATATTACTAACCTCAAACTAGTTAGATTCATAGATCTAAAGCTATCTTTACCATAACTAAATGTATATATTCAAATAATGTCAATCTTTGTCTAAATAATCCCAAAGATTGGTCTAAAACAATGAAGATCACAAACCTGTACACAATTATGCTAAAAAAACACAAATATGTAAAGAATGGAGTGATATTTGATCAAAATACACCAAAACTAGTAAAAATCCTACAAATTTGAAAATATTTATTGAGTTCCCTCCTTCTAGCACTAGTGAAGCTCCTCCTATTGATGCCTAAATGTGTACCACAGGTGCCTAGAGTGCTTAATGAACACTTCTCATTTCTAAATTCCTAAGAATCTAATGCATGAGTTGCAGGCTGTGGTAATCTTATTACCTATTGGTGGAATAGAGGCAGAACAAGTGACTGTTTCACAATATTTATATTAGTTGGTGGTTGGGAGCTATCATGGCCAAATAATAGATCTATGTAAAGTACGTAATTATTATGTAAATAATAGTGAATTATGATCAAGAACTAAATTAATAATTAATTTAATATGGACATATATAATGACAAAACTAAGCTGATCCAAGTTAAAAAAGAAACAAAAGAAAACGTAGGGTAGAAAAAAATGTTGTTGATCTTCATTCCGAATATCATGACAAAATTCAAGTCTCATCTAGGCAGGCACTTAAAAATAATGTATGATATGAAAAAACTTGAACCCAAATATTATCATACATTAGGGAAACTCCTAAGGAAGGTGGAGATAATGAATATAAGAATTAGGTTCACTTTAAAGATTCTACCCCTGCAAGCAAACAATATTGACCCAAATGCAAGAAGAGTAAAGAAAATGAAATGAAACTAAAGACTTTCAGTCAACCTAACATTGACACAAGTTAATAACTCTATAATTAAAGGTGCACACCAAGAATCCATAAGAACCATTCAAATCTAAAAATCAAAACAAGCAAATGAGAGAGAAGCCATGATAGCAAATACACAAACAAATACTGGACAATCTTTGTATAATTCTTTTCTTGTATTGTTTGATCCAAGTTTACAAAGTAATTTTGGATCTAAGAACTCCCTCCTTTACAAAATGGTAGTACTAGATTTTATAGAAGGACCAAGTAGTATACCGGTCAGTTGCAAGATACAAATGTACAAGAAGTAAGGACAACTATCCTTTTTCTACAAAGTTATAGAATACATTTGATTTTCTAAAATAGACTGACCTAGAGGAAAATATGCTAATAAACTAGCATATGCCTTTACAAAATAATATTCCATTTTCAAAATATTATAATGCTTCACAAAAGTGGAATATTAACTAATTAGCTAGTGGGCCCTGTGCTTGAGAACTTGTTTGTTACTACTGAAATATGTTTATAGCCTTTGATGCTCCTCATTAATGAGTCTCAAATCCACAAATGGCCTTAAGAGACACTCTTATTCTTTGTCAGTTAGATCATTCAACTCCCTATCATTCCTAGCCATAGCTTCCTTAATAATTTTGTCCTCAGTTATCCTTTCTTCAGTATTGAGGATCATTTCCACAATCCTACTATTATCTACCCCAGACTGGAATTTACTCTTGCCTCTATACATTTTCCTTTTTGAGAACACAAGATCTTCATTTTTGTCTCTCTATGCTTTCATGGTGATTATTTGGCATCTATCTAGCACTTTCACAACATTTTTCGTAAATTCCTTCAAAGCACTATCCATTGTTATTTAAAATTAGTCCTTTTATTTTGGGCCATTGGATCATTTCCCATGAATCAATGTGGGTCATTGATTATGATTTAGGATCTTGCCTATTATTAGCCATCTTTGCATTGAGCCTCATGGTTGTGCCATTTATCACCCTCATGGGATTTCTAAGCTTTGTATTCTATATCAGTCACATATTGAATGTGTTTGCCATATTTTGAGCCACAGGATCTTGAGGCTTCGCTGAATAGTCATTGATGATTTTGCACCATTGGATCATGGTCCTGATGAAGCATGAGCTTTAATAAATACATAACCATATAAAGTAACTTAGGATAAAATATTTTAATCTAAGTTTATTCTATGCTAAAAAATATGCCATAGACTTAGGTTAAAGTATTTTATGCTAATTTTTGAAACATGATATAAAGTGGCACCTTCAAACGATATAAAATACATCCATTTACCTAGAAAAAATGTTAGATGATCTTGAATTTGATGATCTCATAGAAGTCAATGATGGCCTCATGAATGTCAAATGAGGTTTTCAAGAACATCAAATTTAAGCTCATGAAATTTATGTATTCCATAGATCTTGGATTTAATTCACTCCATTTGATTAAAATATATAATGAAGTGAGAGTCATCAATCATGATCTGAGCATTTGCATGTCATTGGTTCAATTTAATATGCAAGACCCTTTGCTATCAAACTTTTAATGTAGGAGTGCCATGTGGTGACTGTATGGAGCTTCATGAGCCCTTGAATTTTCATCACTACATTCACTCCATTGGATCCTTGGTCCTGATAAGGTACAAGATATTGATCATGATCTAAATTCTCACACATCATTGGTTCAATTTAATGTGCAAGACCCTTTGCTATCAAACTTTTAATGTGGGAGTGGCACATGGAAACTCCATGGAGCTTCATGATCCCTTGAATTTTTTTCACTACGTTCATTTCATTAGATCCTCGATCTCAATGAGGCATGAGCCATCGATCATGATCTGAATATTTTCATGTTTTTGGTCAAAAGGACTAAATGTTGATGTTTGTTGGGATTTTTTTACTCCATTGGATTATCCCCTTGTGAGGAAACATGGGTCGTTGAATCTATAAAGAAGCAAGGCATTTAAGTTAGGGCTCAGTTAGAAATAAAAACTTAAGCTAAATAATTAAGACTAAGGTCTCATTCATGTTGATGAACATGAATGGGGTTTTAGAATTAAGACTTTAGGCTAAAATGGTAACAAAGGGGGCCATGATAGAAAAATTAAAAGGACCCTGCCAATACAAAAGTTAGACTATGTTGGAAATATAAGGAACAAAAGGGGGAAAATAGAAGGGACTAAGCATAATTTTTAGGATAAGCTTTGGTCATGTTAAGAAACATGACTAGGGCTTGACATGAAAATTGGGGCTTAAGTCTAAAATAAATTAGAATCATTCCTATCGAAAGTGTTCCCACCAATGTTTGAATTTGAATGAGGGGTTAAAGTTAGGGTTTTCTGAAAGGAGGGTTTCATTGCATGAATCCAACAATGAGATTCTTCATATCAAAGGCTAGTAAAATATTGAATGAAGATAAATAGTGGGGATCTAAGCATGATCTACTCATAAAGGCTCCATCAAACCTTCAACTTATCATATGAAGAACAATTATTAGTAACATTAGGTGACCTTAAAGCAAAACCATAAACTAGTAGGCCAAAATTATCAAAGTGGTTGATCCTCAAATTTTAACAATGTTCAAAACATGCCATGCTTTCAGTGTTAAGTTTAAAATTATCTCAAGGGTCCCAATTTTAAAAAAATGGGGGTATGTTGACCTCAACAATCACCAAGCATAGATTATTAGTAGGAGCCCACATTTTATTTTAAAATTATAGAGGGTCATAAAAGCATTATTGATAAGTATAATAGGTTATTACAGTTAATAGGCCAATTAATTTTTACTTTCTTTTGTTCGTCTATGTTTTGGCCATATAAATCGATGCTTGGTTCGTTTGTAAGCATCAAGTCTTACATAGATATTTATTAAGAGTCTTTAGAGAGTCTCAACAATCTAAGTCAATATAAAATGTAAGAAGAAAGTCAATTAATGTTTAGAATATCATCTTTCCTATTTTTAAAAGTTTTATTTGATTAAAAAAGAGGTAGGAATTATGTTATCTAGTACCAAACCTTAGCTCTATCAACATAATTGTAAATTTTTAGAAATGAAAGTACATAATTATAAGCTTGAATTCCAACCACACATAAAATTAAAAAAATGGGAGAATTCTAAGATATTATGAAAAACCAAAAGTTACAAGCCTTTTTGGGTATTCTTAATTATGTTAATAGTTTTTATCATGATGTAAAAATGATAGTCATTCTTCAAGATTTATAAAAAAAAGAATTTTTTTTGAATGGAACACCATAATATAGTTGTGAAAAATATTAAAAATATTCATGTTCTCCATGTTCCAAAGTCTAATAATTTTGTTGTATATATAGATGCTATTGATTTTTTTGGGGAGGAATGATTTGTTGTACAGATAATGATAAAGAATATCTCTGCATTCTGGGGTTTTTGTTGATGATGCTAAAAGATGAATTTCCTTTAATAAGGAAATATATGTAAGAAAGAAGTGTTTAGATAAGTTTTATTTGATACTTATGCATGTAAAACATTTTTTTATCAGAACAAACTACACATGCTTTCTCTCTTTCAAAGAGAAAGATTATGGGAAAAAATATGGAGGAAAGTACTATCATTGGCAGAATTCTTTTGAAATAAATTGAGACAAAAATCAAAACACTAAAGTGATTCACATATCAAACACAAATAGAATATTAATACTATTAATGCAAAATAGCTTCAAGAGCTTGTACACAACTTGCATAAATCTTACACAAATCTTACACAATAACTTATAAAAATCTTATAATACTTATATCAATAAAGAGTATTTATAGATCCTTATACAAAAAATAAATGTACTAAAAATAGATATTATCTAAAACATATAAAAAACTAAATAATCTCTAGCTACAAGGTAACCACATATGATTAAAGAATAATAAAACTCAATCATATGCCCAATGGACATTATTTTCTTTCATTCTCACCCATAATGACCATTGGGAAGAAATTAAAGAGAATATATAATCTTTTGGAACCTTTCAAGAGCTAAGGGATTCATGAAAATATCTACTAACTGATCCTCTATACTATATTAGACCACCTCAGTTTGTCCTTGATGAACCAATTCTTTGATGTAATGATGTTTAATCTCAATATGCTTAGTCCTGCTATGAAAAGCTAGATTCTTTGTCATTTAAATAGTATTCTTGTTGTCACAATATAACAAGGTAGGTAAATTTTTAAAATGATGCAAACATTCTAACAATTACCTCAACCATTATTTATACCAAGCCACTGATGTTGAATCTTTTTACTCTGCCTCTATTTTAGAAAGAGATATAATCGATTATTTCTTGGTCTTCTAATAAAACACTATAGAACCAAGATTAAATATATAACCAGAAGTAGACTTACAATCATCTATAAAACCAACCCAATATATATATATCCTATGAATATGTTGTCCTTTGAATACTAAAATTTTAGTCTATAATTCAATGTCCCTCTGATATATCATAGAATCCTCTTTGATACATTCTAATGTGTTTATTTAGGTTCTAACATGAATCTAGATACCAACTCACTACATATGTGATATCTAGTTGAGTAGAAGTTAAATAAATCAAGCTACCAATCAACTATATGTACATAGTGGTATCCACTCAATATGATTTATCTGCATTAGATAATCTAAGCTCAAATTCAATAGGTGTTACAATTGATTTTTATTTTTTCATCTAAAATTTATGCAAGATATCTGAAGCATATTTTTTTGAGGCACAAATATTCCATCTTGACTTTGCCACACTTCTATCCTAAGAAAGTGGTGCATCTATCACAAATTATTCATCTCAAATTCTACAACCATAACTACTCTAAACTCTATAAACAAAGCTGTATAATATAATCCACATAGAACCAAGATAAAAATATCATTACCTACACTCTTGATATACAAACTAGGATCTGATTAGCTCTTTATAATTTTTTTTACTTAGATGTGAATTCATCTTTTAATACCATGCTTTAAGTGATTACTTAAAACCATACAAGGCCTTCTTCAACTTGTAAACATAGTGTTCCTTAAAATCTATTTCAAAGCCTCTAGGTTGTGACACATATACTTCCTCATCAATATATCCATTCAAAAATGCACTCTCTACATCCATCTGATAAATATTCCTACCATACTAAGTTGCAATAGATAATACCAGTTTAATGGTGTCCATCATTGTTACAAGTGAAAATGTCTCAATATAGTCAACACCTTCTTATTGAGTTTACACTTTAATGACCAATCTAGCCTTTTAATTATCAATAATACCATTTAATTTGTACTTAGTATTATACACCATTTTTTACATAAAAATATTTACCATGAGGTAATTGGACCAATTCCCATGTGTTATTTCTCTCAATTGTTTCTATTTCATTGTTTATAGCTTCCACTGACTCTTCCTTTTCTTGAGCTTCCTCAAAACTCCAGGGCTCATAAATTTTAATAACTTGTGATATTAATGCAAAATTCACTTTTAGTAGTGACCTTGTTATTCTTTGTTAAAAAAATTATATCTTACCTTTGAGTTTGGGAATGATCCTTTTCTATCTTGCTTTGATATTTTCTTGCTCCCATACTAGAAGATTCAAGTGATTATACAATTCCATTAATCACAACTTATTTTTCCTTTGTTTCTGATTCTTGAGTGTATTCTTCCTCTTCTTTGAAGTTCACATATTTAATAATTAATAATTAATGTTTTACTATATCATATAACCTATATGCCTTATTTTATGAAACATATATAATGAAAATGAACTTTAGGCCTTTGTCATCTAATTTAGACAATTTTTTTAAATTTTGGTATGTGTGTATAAGAAACACAACCAAACACTCTCAAGTGACCAATACTTGTCTTATTTTTGGACCATGATTATTTAGGAGTCATCCTTTTACTACCTTGGTAGGACTTATATTTAGAATATATAATGTTGTATTTATTGCTTCACCCTGAAAAAAATTATCCAAGTTTTTCTCTTTTATCATAATCATCCTTTCAACAATGTTCATGTTCTTCCTTTTAGCTACTCCATTTTTTTGTGGACTATAGTAAGTAGTGAATTCCATCTTGACTTGATTAATTATGCAAAAATATAGAAGTTGATTTGACTTATATTCACCTTCATTGTCTGAACAAATCACTTTGATGTACTTTTCACTTTATTTTTCAACCAATTTATTGAGCTCTACAAAATTTTCAAATACCTTTAATTTTGAAGTAAATAAATATACCCAAGTTTTCCTTGATTAATTATCAATGAAGATTAGAAAATACTTTGATTTATTCAAAGAGTTTTCATAGGAACACACAAGTCTGTATGAATTATCTTAAGAGGTTGTCTATCTCTTCTAGATTTTCTTATTGGAAAGCTTTCCATATATGGTTTTCCTATAACACATTTGATGGGAGTCATCAATCTCCTTAATTTAATAATGTCAATCTAGGGTTAATTTCTGAAGGCTGTATGCAAAAGGAGAAAGAGATATTTGGTAAATAGTTTTTTTAATCACACTCCACACTTACAGGAATTGAAAATCACACTTACAAAAATCAAAACACACTTACAGAAAGTAAATCACTCTTGTAAAAATTTAAGCACACTAGTAGAAAGTAAATTACTAAATTGAAAATAAATGACACATAACTAAAATACTTACAGGTTCATAAAAATTATACAAAAAATTTTTATTACAACAATAGAGAAATAAAATAAGAATGTACAACAAAGTGATAATTATAGAAGGAAGAAATAAACATAAATACATGATCCATCTCATTCTTTGGAAGAAGATTTATTCAAAACATAAATTTTAAAATAGGATTCTCAAAATAATGGAAAGAAAAAGTGCATTAATTGATCATTTTATTTAGGTGTGGAAGGTTGAATTTATAATTTCATGCTTCTAACTAACACCTTATTTAGGAGTAACAATCAAGATACTCTATCCTATCTCAATCTTCACAAAATATGGGGAGAGATATTTATTCTAATCAAACATATTATATAATAATCTTGATCTCCATAAATATGGAGAGAGATATTTATTAGAATGAAATTACATAAATCTATATTCGAATATAAATTATAATATAAATTCTATACATAAAAAACTATATATAGAAAGAATCTAAATTTAAAGTATTCTTCATTATAGATATAACATTAGAATACATTTATAAATACTTTCAAACAAGTTTATAGTAATTTTTTTGAAGTATATAGTAGTCTATTAAAATCCGTAGTAACCTGTTGAAATCCATAACAAGCTTGCTAAAATCTATAGTTGGCTGATGTAATCCATAGATGGTCTGATGTAATCTATAACTATTATATAGTTAGTTTTATGTAATCTATAGATGGTTTATAACAATTTTATTGTAATCCATAGTTGGTGTAATAAGCTTGTTGTAATCTGTAGCTATTGTAATAAGCATGTTGTAATTTGTAACTACTATAGAAGTCTATAGCAAGTTTGTAGGAGTCCATAACTTGACTAGAATATTATATATTATTGTAAAAGATTCAACATTATTCTTGAATGATTAATCTTCATACTTTGAATCATTCTTAGCTTAGTATGAACTGTGTATGCACTTATTGACATCTTTTTCTCAATAATCATTAGTAATAGATAACAAGGAATTCTAAAGACATAACCATGATATATAATTATTATTTTATTCTAAATGAACTATAAGTTCAAAAACTACATTTAGATCCACTTTATATGTAAGAATAAATATGTTATTTTTATAGATATAATGAGCTATTTTATGGGCTCATCATCTCCCCCACACCTAATCTCATGCATGTCCTCATGCATGCTACTATTTAAAATATCATGGTACATATGCATGGATTAGACTTAGCTTCATAATTTAAATGGGATTCCAAAATTAATTTTATTTATAAAAGTATAATGAAATTTATCTTTTAAAATCTCAAATAAAAATGGCCAATAAAAATAGATATTTGAGGATAGGTTCTTATGTGGAGAGTTTTTCCTACTATCCTTAGATTATTTTGGATCCATTTGACATATGTTTTTATGTGAAATGATCATCCTAATCTCTTCATATTTTATTATTTCATTATTTCTTCTTTTTTATCTTTTTTTTTGAACTGAGGTGAGAACAAGTTTTTGTGTTGAGAATTTCCTGCTATGTTTACACATATTTATTTTGACCATAAAACAACTTTTGACCATTTTTTTGGTTCCTTATAAAACTATGTATCATGATCAAGATCAAACTATATAAATTTTTTATTTGGATAAGACTAATTCTTATATATTTAAATATATTATCCTTCTCCTCCACACCTAAGCTCATGCATATCCTCATGCATGCCAAATGAATGAAGTGGAATGAGATTACATAGATCAGATGGCAGGTTGTCTATTTCTTCAAAATAATGCTATTTGTAAGAGTGGATATTCATGTAATAAAAAAACTTACAAATAAATTTAAACATAAAATAGTAAAGTCAAATACCTTGACATATCTCCAATCTTCATTGCTTCTTTCATGCCAGCCAAAGTGAAAAAGGTTGGAAAAAATGTTGATAAAAGTACAGTTCTGCTAGGCTAGAAATAAGAGCATAAAAGTAAAAAACCAAGTAAAACCAAAATTTCATCAACTGTTCCATTGGATAAATTGTATTTTATTTATTTTTTTATGTTTTTGTCCTTGACTAACCAATAAACTAGTTTTCTAATCAAGGTTCTTTATTCCAACACTTGATCCATCGGTGAGCTAGTTTTCAAACCAAGACTACCAACAATGCCCAAAGGTTTTCATTTTCATTTTTTTTAGAATTTTTAAAATTTATTTATTTTTAAATTTTTTTAAAATTAATGACATGGAAAATATTAGCTATAGACTCTATGCATCTTCATAATACTTACAAATGTGGCATAAATATTTTTGTATGTTGACATTCGTCAACATATACACTTACTAATTTTGTTGCCTTATTTTGTAAAAGTTAACTCAAGATTATCTGCTAATTTCTTGTTGAAAGCATGTACATAAATTTTCATCTCCAAAATGACTCCTTGGAAGTATCTTGTAAAAACCAAAAACAAACAAAACCTTTCCAAATAATCATAATATCAACAATGTTAAAGGAATATAAATGCTAACAACACAATGTTTAGGATGGACATTTGAATGTATTTGGAGTAATGCATTTCAACCTACATAGGAATAATTGATGGTGTAAGAATTAACATTATTTTGAATGAGATTTTATTATTGAGAATAAGAACTTACTTAGACAAGTTCTATTATTATGCAAGTGGATATGATTTAGCTAATTATTGAATATAGATGGAAATGAGTGAAATGAAATTTCATCAATTTTTTTTATTATGAACAATGTAAAAAAGACTAACTATTATTTGTATAGGGAAGATATTGCTAAATTATTTGATATAAATTAAAAGTTGAAAAACATACCTGGTAACTAAATTTTTGAGGTCTTTGGCTTTCTTATTATAAATATATTCAGCATGCCTTGTCTCCAACTAAAACTTTTATGTTTTTTATCAACAACTTGGACTAGATTTTTATTATGCTGATCAAGATTTTTACTATCTTCTTCTTTGGCTAGGAAATCAAAAATGGGGGTTTGGGGTTGGTAGTCCCCAATGGGGTCAAGGGGCAGTGTCACTTGTGCGCTCCCTATCTTGATACAAGGTATGGTCGAGGGGTGGAACCCATCAAAGCCAGGTCCAATTTACCATTTTTGTAACCACATGTTTGCTTTGTGTTAAATATTTTTATTGATTTTATGTTATTTGAGATAGCTTGTTGAAAACACATAATTTTTATGAATTTTTAGTATTTACAACACTCAAAAATTATTAAACACTCAGTCTCTTGTGACCATATGTAAATTCAATGTTCTAAGTTGAATGTTAGCCTGATGTGGAATGTAAGTTTGATTATTTTTTAGACAGTCGTCATTTTTTTTGACAAACTTCTTCATCCCTGTAGACTTAACAACAAATATAAAAAATACAATAAACATCTAGTATTGAGTCTGGAGTAATTTTTGAGTATTTCAATTTATATTTTATTTTAGAAGTTATGGCTATATTTTAGAAAGAATTTTAAAAATAAAAATTTGGTATAAACTTAGTGATATCATGAGAAAATAGAAATAGAAATAGTTAGATCACCTAATTTAAAAGCGAAAAATTGTACATGCTAAGAATTTGTAAAAATCAATGATCATGTAAGACTTACAAATTTTGGAATATGGTTATTGACTCACACAAAATTGAGATGCCAAATTTATTACATGATGCATTCTCATAACTACACAAACTAATTATATCAAATCTGTTGCATGACCCTTATCTTCTTCTGCCATAATTTGCCTTTCATGCATATTTTTATTATTCTTAAATTGTCTGACTCATATGGAATTTATCTGAAATAACTTTATATGCATGGTGATATTACATGAAATATTCTAAGAGGTTATATTTATGTATTCCATCCATGAATCTTTGCATGAATCTCTCCATCCATTGACTTGACTTGATTTGGTGATTACCCATATGAATTTTTTTAGGTTGTAATATGAATTAGTAGAAAAAATGTTGAAACATACATATAAATTAGTCAACGATACCATATTAGATTGAAATCCATTCTATATGCAACATTTTACTAGATAAAATCGTAAAGATTTTGGTTGGAGAAATAGTTCATGGGAGATCAAATAACCACATAATTATGGTTTAGGAGTCTTACTTCAACAATTATACAAACTAGATTGTAGATCATTTTCATCCATTTTAGAAAAGATCATTAGCATAATTCTCTTTACCTGCAATGCCATCTCCTTGTATACTTTAGTCATCTTTTCATAAATTTTTGTCATTTCTAAATTTTGTTTACAATCACAATTTGATATGCAATCTTATCTTGGTAAAAACTATTTGTGTCTTTTAACCAAATAGAAAATAACAAAACATATTTATTACAAGGATATAGGAGTATCTATTCTAGATTTATCATTATGAACAACTATAAAAACTCATGAAATGAGATATTTTCTCCATCTTGTTGGTTGTCTTAGAATTTCATTTCTATCCTGTTCAACAATTAGATATTTCTTTATGATGTTAGCAGTTGTTATTTTCTACATAAGAATGTTAGTATTAGAGGGTTTTATTTTTATTTTTAAAACCTAAATCCCTAATTGCAAATAATTAAATTTTAATCTACATTTCAAAAAATAAATTCTAAAGAAACCATTAACTAAGTATTTTCTGTCATAAAATTTGAAAACAAACATTTCCTCTCACTAAAATTTTTCTTAACAGATCCTGAATATCCTAATAACACTATGGATCCCTAAAAATAGTGCCAAAAATAATGGGGGTCATCAATCCTCTTCATTTAATAATATCAATCTAGGGCTGGTGTGTGAAGGCTGTATGCAAAAGGAGAAAGAGATCTTTGGCAAATGATTTCTTTGATCACACTCCACACTTGCAAGAATTGAAAATAACATTTACAAAAATCAAAGAAACTTGTAAAAAGTAAATTACACTTGAAAAAATTTAAACACACTTACATAAAGTAAATTGCTAAATTGAAAATAAATGAAAAACAATTTTTTTGGTAGGTTCATATAAATTGTACAAAAAAAATGATTACAACAACAAAGAAATAAAATAAGAATGTATAACAAGGTGATAATTATAGAATAAATATACATAAATACATGATCCATATTGTTTGGATTGAGTGGCTAGATCACTTCTCAGAAGAGGATTTATTCAAAACATGAATTTTAGAATGGGTTGCTCAGACTAATGGAAAGAAAAAGTGTATTGATTGATCATTTTATTTGGGTGTGGAAGGTTGCATTTATAATTTCATGCGTCCAAACAATACCTTATTTAGGAGTAATAATTGAGATACTTTATCTTATCTCAATCTCCACAAAATATGAAGAGAGATATTTATTCTAATAAAATTTATTACAAAATAATGTCGATCTCCACCAAATATGGAGAGAGAAATTTATTACAATAAAATTACATAAATCTATATTCAAATATAATTTATAATGGAAGTCTATACATAAAAACCTCTATATAGAAAGAAATAAATTGAAAAGTATTCTTCATGATAGATAGAATATTAGAATACATTTATAAATACTTTCCAAACAAGTTTGTAACAACTTTGTTGAAGTCTGTAGTAATTCTATTGAAATCCAAAACAACCTGCTAAAATCTATAGCAAGCCTATTGAAATTCGTAGCAAGCCTACTGAAATCCATAAAAATTCTTATAAAATCCATAGAAATCCTATTAAAATATATAGTTGGATAATGTAATCTATAACTAGTCTTATGTAATCCGTAGCTAGTCTGATGTAATATGTAGCTAGTCCATAGAAAACCTATTGTAATATATAGCTACTATAATAACCTTGTTGTAATCCATAGCTACTGTAACAAGCTTGTTGTAATTTATAACTAATATGAAAGTCTGTAGTAAGCCTATAGGAGTCTATAACTTGACCAAAATAATGGATCTTATTGTAGAAGATTCAAAATTATTCTTGAATGATTACTCTTCATACTTTGAATCTTCTTAGCTTAGTATGAATTGTGTATGCACTTATTGACATCTTTTTCATAATAATAATTAGTAATAGCTAAAAAATAGATAACAAATAATTCTCAAGACATAACCATGATGTATACTTAATATTTTATTCTAAATGAACCATAAGTTTAGAAACTACAGTTAGATCCACTTCTTATGCAAGAAAAAAGATGTTATTTTATGGATATAATGAGCCATTTTATGGGCTCATCAACATTATTCACATACTTCATTTGTATTTTCAATTTAAAGAAGTCATTTAACCATTTTTCATTTATTAAGAAAAATTAACCCACTAAAACTAAGATATCTAGCTATTTTGTAAATTTTTTTATTCACATTCATCTTACTTACCTTCAATGCTTGATTTTATTATGAAAAATAAAGAGGATGTTAGGAACCCCCGGAAGCACAATTGATTACCATATACAAGCAACTTACATGCATAATCAAACCAGAATCACAAGTAACTAGAATTTAGAAACAACACAGAATATGAGAGACAATACACAACTTGTATTAATACTCATCCAGAAAAGAATACAATAAAGAAGATGCCACTTCTTCTTCACACCTCTTAGAGGCTTCCCACACCTCAAGTGTATAGTACTTCTTTCCTCAAAGCTCTCTCTCTTACGGTCCCAACATAAAACTCAAACATAGAGTTGGTGTTCACCTCCAACCAGTCAGTATCCACTATTGCCAGTACACCAGTGCTCCACGCACTCCAAGTACTCAATGTACTCCAAGTAGATCTCCCCTGAACCTGCAACAACCTGCAACTCAAATGATCTTACTTATGGAAGGAACTACATTACCTTCCTCTCTTGCTCTCCAACTGAGTACACACCGTACTCCAAGTAGATCTTGCCTGATCTTGCTCCCTATTGTGTTGCTATCCTCCCTGATCTTGCACACCTATAAATCAATCTGGTTCTACACACCTGCAAACCTGGATCTTGTACACACATACACCTGTAGATCAATGATCTTACTTACCATGCAGATCTCCTAACGTAGCCATGCACATCTGCTGACCAAGATCCTACACACTTGAAGAACCCTTCTGATTCTCCAAAACCAACACCCACACTTGGCACTGCTATGGAACTAGGAGGAACACCCTTGCTCACTTCACACACAGAAGGAGCTAAATTTTCTCAACTCAAACTAGAACAAATTACAATACAGCCTATGAGTCACTTAAATAGATCTCATGTAAACAATAATTAGACACCTAATTACAATAATTAGATCCACAACCCAAGACTAAAATTAGCCTCTCAACATGTAAACACTTAGTTCATTAACAAAATATCTATAACACTCACAATTTTGAACCACACAAACGACCAACATTGGTCCCTGTCTGCCTGGAAATGACCGACGTCAATCGATCCCTGACCGACATTGATTGCTCTTCTTGTCTAATCCTACCGACGTCGGTTGGCCTGATCGACGCCAGTGTCTATGACACTTCAGTAACCTCCTTCCCTATTTGCATCAGTGAAGATTTTAGCTCCACAACCTAACAATCTCCCACTTGGAGATAAACAACTGCACTGTACCTGTACCTATACCCCGTCTAATCTGTTTCCTAGCTTGTATCCCTCTTCAAGCTCAACCCTGAAGACCAACCACCACACAACCTGTGGTGCACCTCCTGTCATCCAAGTAACCTACCACATCTAAACCTAAAAACCTATGTAGTGAAGTCCTGACCCTGCATAGCATGAATCCCTACTGCTAGTCCCTCTCAAATACCTGAGAATCCACTTCCCCGAATTGGCTCCTAACTCTCTGATAACACCCACTGCTTGGGCAAACTCAGGTCTATACCAAACCTCATGTGATTTTAGACACTTAACTGTCCAGCCCTTGGTGTGCTCTGGTTCTGCATCTTGTGTATAGAACCTTTCCAACACCTGATTCACATCAGCTCCCACTGGAGACAAAATCAACATGTGATCTCCATGTCTCTCATGCCAAAGAATTTTGCTGCTCCAAATTCCTCATGACATGCCACTAAACTAACTTTACCCTTAGCTTAGCAAAACTATGTATGTACAAACCTGCTAGCTAGCATACCATCCACCTACAATAACAGGATAATGTCGTGACTCATCATCCACCTGGTAAGATAAACACAATGGTTACACTGACATTGACTAAAGCCCTGCTTTGTCATCCACCTGTCAAAACCTATACCACTATCCTACAGCTTCCTCAAGACCATATGACCTGGCCTTCCATCTCATGTGTCCATTCTCTCTATTCTTTAACCAAGGTATCCATTTGTCTCAGTGCTTTTCATACTGGCTGACAACCCTACCAAATCTCCTATTTGGTTCTACATCCTGTTCATGCCATGCTCCCACTGTTTCCTGGATCCTTCCTGCTCTGCAGTCAACAACTAGAATAAAGAAGAGGAACAACGAATTTGAGGCTTACTTACACTTTCAGTCCTCCCCATGGGTGTTTGAGACTCCTTGATAGCTTGCTGTCTGCCCAAAATCTGTTACAGTGACCGACCTCAGTCACTACACAGTCTGCATCTGACCAACGTCGGTTCCATGCACTTGTACTAACTATCGACCCCACTGATGTCGGTGTCTACCTACTATCGATGTTGGTCCTCCTGACTAACATCAGTCTTACTATCACTGATGTCGGTCCTCCTAACCGACATCAGTTTTACCCTGCCCGACATCACCGGCTCTGGTCTGCACATGACTGACATCAGCACCTGTCTGTTCGATGTCAGTTCCTCCTGACCGATGCCAGTACTTGTGTTCACCTATGAGTGATGACTTTTTATCTGTGAGCTCTTTTGAATCAAAACCCATGTCCAAACTACCCTGCTCAGAAGTATCCAGCCCCATCCACTGGTCTCTGTCTGTCATCTCCTCCAAGAACACCAAGGCTTTCCAGTTCTTAAGTCTATCAAACACATCTGTCTTCCGCTTAAGAACATGCATCTCCTTCTTGCTCATGTGACCAAGCCTATAAAGCCACGTCTCTACAATAGAAAAAGTATCAGTAATATAAGTAGATAGATAAAGGATACCTACTTTCTTACCACCTGCTAATTCAAGTGCATCCAATGTGAGAGTTCTTGTGCATCTCTCATCACCCAACTTTCTTGAAGTAATTAGCTGCATCTCTAAGACTGGGACCTACATGACCTTCTTCAACACCCATGTGTTGGCCGCTTGCAATTTTAGAAACACTTCCCCTTTGGCAATAATCTGACAAGGCTCACTAACCCCTCTACTTGGGGCTGCATGGAAAGAGGCAATATAATCTATTAACCAAGATTCAACTTTATCCAAAGCATCTTGTGCAACAACACCTGCAACATCTGCTTCTTCATGCTGATCTGCTACCAACCAACAATCTTTATTTACCTACTCTTTCTTTCCATAACACCGTAAGTGACCATTCATGTTATTCAGTTTCTCCATTCGTAGCTTACTTTCTTCTACCATTGCTATACTCCCACTCAATCAGAAACCCCTGAGAGTGACCTCTAACCAAACACAAAACCTGCTCCCTACAACCTTAGCTCTGATACCAATTGTTAGGAGCCCCTGAAAGCACAATTGATTACCATATACAAGCAACTTACATGTAAAATTAAACCAGAATCACAACTAGAATTCAGAAACAACACAGAATATGAGAGATAATACACAACTTGTATTAATACTCATCTAAAAAAAAATACAATAAAGAAGATGCCACTTCTTCTTCACACCTCTCAGAGGCTTCCCACACCTCAAGTGTACAGTACTTCTTTCTTCAAAGCTCTCTCTCTTACAGTCCCAACACACAACTCAAACACAAAGTTGGTGTTCACCTCCAACCAGTCAGTATCCACTACTATCAGTACACCAGTGCTCCACGCACTCCACAAGTGCTCCACGCACTCCAAGTACTCAATGTACTCTAAGTAGATCTCCCCTGAACCTGCAACAACCTACAACTCAAATGATCTTACTTATGGAAGGAACTACCTTGCCTTCCTCTCTTGCTCTCCAACTGAGTACACACCATACTCCAAGTAGATCCTGCCTGAACCTGCTCCCTATTGTGTTGTTGTCCTCCCTGATCTTGCACACTTACAAATCAATCTGGTTCTGCACACCTGCAAACTTGGATCTTACACACACATACACCTGCAGATCAATGATCTTACTGACCATGCATATCTTCTAATGTAGCCATGCACACCTGTTGACCAAGATCCTACACACCTAAAGAACCCTTCTGATTCTCCAAAATCAGTACCCACACTTGGCACTGTTGTAGAACTAAGAGGAACACCCTTGCTCACTTCACACATAGAAGGAGCTAACTTTGCTCAACTCAAACTAGAACAAATTACAATATAGCCTATGAGTCTCTTAAATATATCTCATGCAAACAATAATTAGACACCTAATTATAATAATTAGATCCGTAGCCCAAGACTAAAATTAGCCTCTCAACATGCAAACACTCAGTTCGTTAACAAACTATCCGTAACACTCATAGTTTCGAACTACACAGGCAACCGACGTCGGTCCCTATCTACCTAGAGATGACCGACGCCAGCCGATCCCTGACCAACGTTAGTTGCTCTTCCTATCTAATCCTATCGACGTTGGTTGGCCTGACAGATGCCAGTGTCTGTGACACTTCAACAACCTCTTTCCTTGTTTGCATCAGTGAAGCTTTTAGCTCCAAAACCTAACAAAGGAAGCATTCTATCACTTGTCATCTTAGTTCTAGCCAAATATAAATTATTTTTTAATTTATCCATGATAATGCATTCATTTCTATTAAATGATATAAGAGGATCCCCATGACCAATCCAATTAGATGGTCTCAAATTCTTCTATAAATACAGACACATCAAAGAGCCCTTTGAGAGATTTCTAATGCAATTTTAATGGAGTCAATCTAACATTGCATGCAAAATTTATGGCCTATTAAAGTTAAAGGCAAACAATTAAAAAATATATGACATGATACAGTGATGATTTCATCATGACAACTAGATCTATAAAGTAGAATAATAACATCTTGACATGTGATCTAATCATATGATGACATGTGGTAGAGAGAAAATAAATGGGTTTGTTTGGTTTTTGGTTTTCATTCTTCAACAAGCATACATGTTTGTATGTGGGGCCCACAATATTTTTTGATTGGGAGCCCTTCAACCGATGGGGTCTTTTTTTTTTTTGAAATTCTTGGGGATTGAGCCATGGCCCAATGACATAGAGCTTATTTAGCTCACATAACAAGCACCTTCTACCCAACTGGATGTATAAATGCAAGGGTAACTAGTCACTTGGGACCTAGGGGGTATTGACCCTAGATGGGTGCTGATAAATTAGTCACGCCCTACCACTTGATCTCATTACCAATCCTAGGGTCCTCTTTTTGTATGGAGAGGGACCCTACCACCAACTTCAAACTACAAGGGAAGTGAATTTGTATATAAACCTCATTATATGTTCCCCCACAATCAATGTGGGACTAAATTATCAATATTTAAAAAACAAAGCACCTAAAACCGAGGTGGCATCTATTCAAAACTTTAATATGGCATACCAAGTGCCCAGTCATCTAAAAATAAGTTGAACATTAAGGGTGGTCTCTTGACCACATTACAAGGCAATGACATTAGCATTTAAACCCATTTTTAGAGCATATCCTAAGAAATGTGGGATTAAATCCCAATATGGAGTGCCTAAGCCTTATCAAAAGGTAAATGTGGGAGGTGCGATTCAACCCCATCACTTTCCATGCCTATTTTTGGGTCTTAACCATCATGCCATACCCTATTTTGGACAAGACAATTAAAGATATCATATTTATCCTTTTAAATTTTGGGATTATAAGCCCAAAAGTAATGCATTTCAAGGGGATTCAAACCCATACTATTTATAAACAAAGATAAGGCTTTAACCAATGAACCACATGCCTTATAAATAATTTAAAAGGTTAAATATTCTATTTGAAGAGTAATTTTTTCACTCTTTGTAAAAGAGATCATGAAAGTAAAATAATTTCTAAGAAAAATTCTCTCAGAGGTTCAAATGAGTGGTTTATCAAGACTTATTAAAGGCATAAGTAGATATTATTATAGACTAAAATGAATATTTTGTGTAAATATTGTATGAAAAGTGATTTTACATTATTAATAGATTGGTTTGAGTGATTTTTTGGACCAAAGACATAGCCCTCAAAGAGTGAACTCTATTATCAACTTGGGTTTGCCATTTTATCTATTTTTATTCATTTACTTGTTGTTTCTAGTAAATTATAATATGATTTTCAATACTTAATCCAAATTTTTATGTATTTATGGGAAACTGAGAAAACAAGTTAAGCATTTGGAATTGGTGAAATAGTGAGCATTTTCATAAACTAACCTTTTCATATCAAGTTTGGTATTAGAGCTATTGATAGGAGATATTATAAAACTATTTTTGGATTTGTATGTTAACTAGGTCTAAGTTTAAGCATAGAGAAGGATCACTTGAAGAGTATAACACATAAATTGGTTCAAAATGTGTAAAAATGGAATCTCCTAGGGAAGACCCAGACTTATAAATGACCTTGCATTAATATTTTCTATAAATTAAGAGCATGGTGGAAGACTTGTATTGAGAAAGGAAGAATAGAAGTGAAGGTAAACAAGAGGAAGAATCCAATGGTAAGGGTAAAGGACATAATTTTTGAAAAAATCCTCCATCTCCTTCTAAACCTTCTATATCTTCCTTTGATGATAAACAAAAGAATTTTTTTGACTCTCTTTCTTCCATTTTAAATCTTGATGTTAAGTTTGATTTACCAATTTATAATGGAGAGCTCAATGTAGAGAAATTAGATCATTACATCAAGCAGATTAAGGTATACTATAGGGTTAAAAACCTTGTTTATGAGGAAGAAAAAATCCAATTATCTACTCTTTGGTTGGGTGGTACAACACTAATTTAGTGGGAGAATAAGACACAAGAGGATCTCTTGAAACATGGTAAAGTGATTTCTTCTTGGATTTTTTTTTAGTGTATTGAAAAATAAATTTTATCCATTAAGTTATATGCATCAAGCTACTATGGATTGACAAAACTTAAGGCAAACTACGGGTCAAAGTGTAAAAGGTTAAACTCGAGTTTAAACAAAGGGATTTGGTTTTGGGCATTCCCCTTTACACTCAAGAGACTCTTTTAAAATACATTGGTGGGTTACATAGTTATTTAAGGCATACAATACTTATGTTTAATCCTAATAATCTTGATGAAGTTTGTGTCCAAGCTACCCATATTGAAAAAAGGGGTAAGGGACTAAGGAAAACTTCACAAAGAAACAAAGTAAACCAATTTAAAGAAAAGGTAAAGGAAAGTGTAAGATGAAACACACTTCCATGGTCAAGAAAGAAAATGGTGAACCTTTTTATTCACATTGTAAAAAAGAAGGTCATGAAGATGATAAGTGTTGGAAGCTCCATCCAAAACTTAGGCCAAATAGGTTTGGGAACAAGAAAGGTAATAAGAATACTAATGCAATAATATAACATGATATTGGCTATAATTTAGGTAATGAAACCAAGGTCACCACTATGATTTTTCAAGGTTCATATTCTTACTCTTCTAGCACTAAATCTCATACTTCTCATTCTTATTTTAATTCTAAGTCTATGCATGATGAAAAAAAAAGAAATGATATTTTCTACACAAGAGTAATTTCTAAGCATACTAAAATATATACTCTTTTTGATAGTGGATCACAAGTCAATATCATTTATAAAGAAGTTTAGGACTTAAGACTAAACCACATCTTAAGCCATACCCTTTAGGATGGGTGTGTGATGATGTAAAATCATAAGTCACTAAAATATGAAAATTAATATTTTAAATCACTTCTAAGTTAATTGATGAGGTAGAATTAGATGTGATTTCAATTGATATTTATGGCATTGTAGTTGGAAGTCCATATTTGTATGATAGAAAAGTAAACTTGTATAGGGAAAATAATACATATTTGATTATAAAATATGGGGTTAAATACATTGTAAGATCCCATAGAATATTGTAAATTTATCACTTGTATCTACAGGACAAATGAATAGGCTGTCAATGCACATTAAAAAATTTGTACTCATGATTGTAAAATCCAAGGATGATGATAAATACAAGGCTCTAGAAGGTTGTGATCCTAAACATAAGCATGTAATCGTTAAGTTAATGTCTAATTATGATGATGTTTTTCAGGATCCATAATGTTTACCTCCTAAAAGGGATATACAACTACAACAAGATGCACATCTTCCTAACATTGGCATGTATAGGTTATCTATGGTGGGGAATGAATAAATAAAGAATCAAGTTTAATAATTGCTCAAGAAATGGGCCATTTAGCCAAGCACTTCTCCATATAGTTTGACAATTATTTTAGTGCCAAAGAAATATGACACTTGGTGAATGTGTATGGATTTTTGAGCATTGAAAATGATAATAGCCTTTCAGTGGGGAGGTAAGCACTAAAAAACCTTTGACACATTGAAATAAAAGATAAACACAACCCTAGTCTTAGCACTTTTAGACTTTCAACAAGCATTTGAGATTGAAACCATTGCAAGTGATTATGCCATGGGTTCCATTTTAATGCAAAAGAGAAAACATGTTTGTTACCATTTATAAACCTTCATAAGTGTGGTAAGGAAATATCATACTTATGATAAAGAGTTTTTAGCTTTAGTACAAAGTATGAAAAATTAGAAGAATTATTTAATGGGCAAATAGATAATAATCCACATGGATCACCAACCTTTACAATATCTCCAATCATAGTCAAAGCTACAATAATCAAGGCACTTTCATTGGGTGGGGTTTTCATAACTAGTTCCATCTTGTGATTAGGTAAAAAAAGGCACACAAATAAGGTTATTGATATGTTTTCAAGTCCTCTTATTATTGCATCTTTTTTTTTTATCCTAGTTCTTTCATGCAAGAAAGTTACAAAGAACAATATGCTAGAGATAGGATTTCAAGGATGTCTATGAAGATTTAACTCATGGTAAACAAGTAGAAGAATTATATTATAACTTTCATGATAGATTGCTTTATCATCTTGGTAAAATTTTCATTCCATAAAATGAAATTGTTCATGTGATTAGAGAAGCACATACATTTCTTATTTCTAGTCATTTTGGCATTGGGAAAACAATTGCACAATTACAAAGATATTATTATTGGCCTCAAATGTATGAAAATGAATCTAAGTATTTAAAAGGTTGTATTATTTGTCCCACTAAAAATCATATTAACATGAATTTGGACTTGCATACCCTAATTCCCACACAAACTTGTCCATGGGAAAGTGTTTCTATGAATTTTTTAGGAGGCTTGCATATGCCAAGAAAGAATCATGACTATCTATATGTGGTTGTGGATAGATTTAGCAAAATGTGTATATTATTTCCCTATAAAAAATAGATAGCAGGCAAGGAGACTACACATTTTTTATTTAGTAATGTTTGGGTTCATTTTGGTTTTCCCACGTCTATTGTATGTAATAGAGATTATCTATTCATTGGGAAGTTTTGGTCAGCTTTATGGGGCTTTATGGACATAAAATTCAAGAAGAGAACTAATTTTCATCTTCAAACTAATGGTAAAATAGAAGTGGTTAACTGAATAGTCGTACTTTTTCTCTAAGTGTATTGTAGTAGGCATCCCAAACTTTGGAATGAACACTTGTGTTATGTGTAACATGCTTATAATCATGCCATACATTATTTTACACAAAAGTCTCCATTTGATACTTATTTTGGTTATTTTCCTAAGTCCCCTTTGGACTTCAATTTTGGAAAAGAATTAGTGGTAGATGGACATAAAGATGTGGATAAATTAAAGAGGCTCATCCAGAAGATCCAACCAGTTCATCAAGCTATCTAAGTATAATTGTAAAAGAGCCAAGCCAAGAGTAAGGCTAGGCATGCCAAGTATTGGGTTGATCCTCACTTCCAAGTTAGCGATGAAGTTTGGATACACATTATAAAATAACATCTTAAAGGTGAAGGTGAAGGTAAAAATCTCAAACCAATCACGTATGGTCCATTTAAGATTTTGGAAAAGATTTGTAATAATGATTTTTGGTTATATTTACCTCCATATATGCAGATGTATTCCATGGTAAATGTTGAAAACTTGAATCTATATAAGCCTCCTACAATCATGGATCAAGGTGAGAATGTCAAAGCTCCCTATATAGATGATTTTACTCTTGAATATCTTGATGAATTATAGGAAGATGTGATTATTGACAAGAATATAAGGACATAATGAAGAGGAGATGTTGAATACTTGTGAGTTGGCTTAAAATGAATGAATCCAAACAGGGCAAGGTGGATAGAAATTGGAAAAGTGAGGGAAATGTTCCCTCACTTATTATTTTAATAAAATCAAACTTTTGGTGGTATAAAAAATTCTTAGTGGGGAGGACTGATCCAAGAGGATCACCATAATTGATCCAATTAGATGGTCTTAACTTATGCTACAAATGCCTATACTTTGAAGAGATCATCAAGAGATTTCTAACACAATTTTAAAAAATTTAATCCAACAATGTATGAAAAATTTATGGCCTTCTGAATCTAAAGGAAAATAGGTAAAAAAAATATGATAGGGTATATTGATGACATCATCATGTTAACTACACAGTACAACTAGACCAATCATAACTTGAAACATGAACCAATCATATGGTGACACATGGAAGAGAGATAATAAATGGGTTTTTTTGGTTTTTGGTCTTTGGTCTTTGATAAATGTATCTATTTGTATGTGGGGCTCATGCTATTTACTAGTTGGGGGCCCTTTAGCCCATGGAGTCCTTGTTTTTATATGGAGGGGAACCTTGCCTCCAACTTCAAATTACAAAGGAAGTTAATTTTTATATAAACCTCATTGTTTGTTCACCCATAACCAATATAGGACTAAATTATCAATATTTACAAAGCAAAGGACCTAAAACCAAGGTGACATCTCCTCAAACCTTCAATGTGGCATACCAAATGCATAAGTCAGTTGAGAATGAGTTGAACACCAAGGGTGGTTTCTTGACCACATTACAAGGAAAGGATATTGGCTTTTAAACCCATTTTTGAAGCATATCCCAAGAAATGTGGGATTAATTCCCAATATGAAGTGCCTAGGCCTTATCAAAAGGCAAATGTGGGAGGTGGGATTCAACCCCAACACATCCCATGCCTAGCTTTGGGTTTTGACCATCATGCCATACCCTATTTTTGGTAAGAAAATTAAATATATGATATCTATTCTTTTAAATTTCAGGATTATAAGCCTAAAATTAAGGTGTTTCAAGGGGATTCAAACCCATAGTCTTTATAAAAAAATATAAGGCTTTAATCAATGAACCATGGGCCTTAGAAACAAT
This sequence comes from Torreya grandis, assembly GCA_037957365.1. Classification (NCBI taxonomy): domain Eukaryota; kingdom Viridiplantae; phylum Streptophyta; class Pinopsida; order Cupressales; family Taxaceae; genus Torreya; species Torreya grandis. The sequence goes on from JARHVA010001771.1 coordinate 2,764,036, forward strand.
TTAAAAGGCAAAATATTCTATTTTAAGAGTAATGTTTTTTGCCCTTTGTAAAGGAGATCAAGCAATTATAAGCATTTCTAAGAAAGAAGGCTCTTAGAGGGTCAAACCAATCATTTTATGAGACTTCTTAGAGGTAGAGATAGACATTGTTGTAGACCAAAGTGAATATTTTGATGTAAATATTGTACAAAAACTGATTTTACATCTTTCATAAATTGGTTCAAGTTCTTTTTTGGACTTGGAGACATATCCCTCAAAGGGTGAACTCTATTATTAACTCGAGTTTTTCATTTTATCTATTTTTATTCATTTACTTGATATTTCTAATTATTTCTAATCTGATTTTTAATACTTAAGCCAATTTTTCACAAATTCACCAAAATTTGAGAAAACCATGTTAAGCATTCAAAATTGGTGAAATCATGAGCGTTTACTTAAAATAACCATTTAAGATCATAAAATATCACATGATAAGTTTTTTACAACATTTGTTCCACAAATAATTTTTTTTTATTGAGTGAAGGAACCAATTAAATTTCATTGATGTGTTTTACCTCACCATCATTTATTGTCATGACAATAGTGCCTTTGCCCTTGGTTCCATGAGATTGATTATATCCTAGTATAAATATGTTATTTTGATTCTCATCCAAATTGATGAACAAATACTCATTAAATTCCATATGAGAAGAACATCTAGAATCAATATACCAATTAGTATCATCACTTGCATTTGTATTGAAGCAAGAAACAAACAAATTTATTTTGTCTTCACTAGTGTTGTGAGCATTCTTTTTTTCCTTGTCTTCTTTCTTATCCCAACAATATGATTTTTAATGTCTAAACCTATTATAATAAAATCATTGAACATTCATTTAATCTCCCCCTTTGAAATTACCATTCCTTCCTCTAAAGTTACCATTACTTCTTTTGAAATTACCACTGCTTCCTCTGAAATTATTGCCTCTACCTCTAAAATTATTAGATTATCCTATTGATTAATTTATATTATAATGTTTAAAAAATGTATTTCTTTTACCTCTTATGTTTTTTTTATAAGCAAATTATTGTTCAATGATCTCCTCATTACTCTTCATTCTTTCTTCTATAGTAAATAAGATCCCACATAACTCATCCATCTTCATGCTTGTGAGATCTTTAGAGATATATAATGTTGAAACTAAATTATTAAATTTGGTGGTAATGATTCTCAAAAATTTATAAATGACATAATTTTCATCTATATCTTATCATAATACCTTCATTTGACTAACTATGCCTCCTACTTTTTTCAAAATTTCATTAATAGATTCATTTTTAAAAATTTTCATAATTTCAATATTCTTCTGTGAAGTTTGTAATTTGTAATTTTCTGAAGATTTATAGACATGTATAAGTATATCAAATGCATATTTATAGTGATGAGATTCAACTATTCTAGAACATATGGTTTTAATTATTACACCTTGAATATATAATAAAGCCTCATTTTTATTTTTTACATTTTTCGTTAAATTCCCTTCTTTGTTTATCATTCAGAACATTCACATTTACAAGTTTTGTATACTTATTTTGAATAATTTACCACAAATATTTAGATTTTAGTAGAGTCTTCATCCTACTACACTAATAACTAAAATTATCACCTTCAAAGATAGGAATTAGACTATTAGGTATACCATTTACACCAATATTTTTCATTATGATAATGTGCAATAAAAAATAAATACACAAGGCAACCCCAGGTAGGTCTCATTAGAGATACCCCAACCTTTGTCCCATAAAAAATGGACCATATAATTTTTTTTTTCTAATTACTAATAAAACATTAGTATTAAATGAGAAATACTAGAAGCTATTTTTCTTGGCTATTATTTAATCTTTAGGCTTTGGTCAAATTTTTATCTTAGCCTTTTAGGATTTATTTTTAGAATCCTTGGCATGCCTCACTATCAATGGTTTAAAATTTTATAACTTTATCTTATTCCATTCCATCAGGTAGGGTTTCCCCTTGACTCTCACTCTATATGTCTTGTCTACAAAAGTAATTAGTTATCTAATTTCTCATAGGGTGGAGTGAGGGATCATAAGGGGAGTTTTTATTCCTAATCAATATTCTTATCTTGTCAATAGATAGTTCATATATGATACATTTCTCACTCTTGATTAACAATAATATTATATTAAGGAGTTACTTAACTACATCGATATTTTCTACAAAGCCTTCACATCTAATTTTCAATGGGCAGAAACCTAATGATTTAGATAGAGCATGATGCCTATGCTAGAATGGCATATGAAATACAATGGAGATGGATAAAAAAAGGTGATAATTTTAAATTTATTGGAATCCCATTTGATTTTGATAGTTGTTCCTACAAACTATGGAAATGTGCTATTGATAGAGTGGAGAAAAAGGTGGAGTATTGGGTTATAAAACATTTATCTTTAGCTATAAAATTTCATGTTTGTTTTAATATCCTGGTGGCCACCCATGTTTTTTATTATTCTTGTTTGTCCTCCTATAAAGCCTCATATGAAAAGTTGGAAAAAGTTCTTTAGGTTTTCTATGGGTCAATACTAAACAAAATCACGGCTAACACAAAGTTTCTTGGATATTTTTTGTCCTACTCATGAGAAAGGTGGTATGTGAATTATTGAAATTTATAGACAAATTATTACTTTATGATGGGTGGTTAAAATAATCAAAGGTAATGAGGCAAGTAAATTATTTTGTGGCATTGTATTGCCTTTGGCTTTCCATATGGTTAAGTTAGCTGGGAAATTATTGGGTCTCATACCTTAACTGTAACCAGTGCCCCCATCAAAATTAAGGGGTATTTTATGGCTAAAAACATTTAAAAAACTTTTGAAAATATCAAACCATATCTCAAATGGGTGGTTTATGTTTTATAAATGGTGTATCCTTCAATGACCACAATATGTGGTCGGTTTTTATTATGATCAATTCTAATATTCTCTTAGAATAATTTCCCAATATGAAAGCTTTGAGGCTCTTCAAAAATGGTATTTATAAAGTTAAGGATTTTATTTATTACTTCGATTGTGATCCTTGGCTTCCATTAAAATAAAATACAAGTTAATCAATTATGTCTTACCTTTCATTATGTGTACCCAATAGATGATTCACAATGTCATACTACATAAAATTGGTTTACAGCCTCCATAAGCTTGGTGTAAATACTGGAGATGGAAATGTGATACTCACTTTATGAATTTATATCTAGGTATCCTATATCAAATAATGAGACTTTTCTCTCTAGCACTAGATAAGTTAAAAAGTGATGGGATCTAAATTTCTCACCTAGGACTTGGCTTTTCATACTTAATTGAATTTGAAGGGAAAAGCTTGAGCCCAATCTCACCCACTTTCTTTGGTGTTTGGTTTACCAAGGTCCTCTTCTTGGGGAGTGTCTCCTTCATATTGGGGTTGCTTAACATAAGTGTCCTTGTTATAAAATAAATTCCTTCAAACATCTCTTTTGGACTTTCCTCAAAGCCTAATCTGCTTGGCACTAGATCCATAACCTCTTTTAACCCTTTCAACTAGAACCATTTTCTTGGTGAATGGACTTCTTTGGGGATAATTATCAATGGCCGACATATATAATTTTTTATGGAATTTATTTAAGGCTATCATAATATTTCAATAATGGAAAGCTAAAAACTTAGTTTTTTTTTAATAATGAAGAAGCATCTTGTCTATTTTTTTGTTAATGAAAAGGTAGTTGCTACCTATTAAGATTTTATGTAGATAAAAACACAACCAAATATGGTGGATTTGGATTCTAATATCTTTAAGAGCTACTCAACCATTGAGGGAGTGCTCCCTACACCATGAGCCATGTCCCCCTGGACCACTTAATACATAGATCTGCTCCCTTGGTGCCCCATTATTGGTAAACCCATTAATGCAATCACAAATATTTATCCACTCTTTTTCATTGGGGGGAGTCCACTACCATTGTGAAGAAAATCTAATACTGGTTCATCCTAGTGGAGCTTCCTCACAAATATAACTTTCAATTTGGTTTTAGATTAGGTTGGGTTGAGATTGTGCTATTTTAGAAAATTTGAGTGTTTATTCTAGTAGGGTTTAATGGAAAATTTGAATATAAGTGTCTCACATCCTCAAATTCCCCAATTTAATAGGAAAAATGATCAATATTGGGGTATTAAAGTGAAAACACTCTTGTGCTATCAAGATTTAGGATATCTTGTAGAGAATGGATATGTAGAACAAGCTAATAAAAATGATCTTAAAGCTATGCGATAGGACCACAAAAGGATAAGTTAAAATAAATTAAAAAATAATGATGAAAAGTCTTTGTTCTTCTTCCAATAATCAATAGAGGAGTCCATCTTTCCTATGGTGGTAGCGGCTAATAAATCCAAACAAGTTTCAGAAAGTTTTCAAAGTGCTTACCAAGGATCAAATAAAGTGTAGATTATGAGATTGTAGATTATTAAAAGGAAATTTGAGAACCTTTAGATGAAATAATTATATACTATGAATTATTTTTTCATCCTTACAATGGGTGTGGTGAACTAAACAAAGTCTTCTGGAGAGAAGATGGAAAAACATAAAATTGTTGAGAATATATTGAGAAGTTTACCACCAATATTTGATCCCAAATTTGTAGCTATTAAGGAGTCTAAATATTTATCAATGCTGACTATTGAATAGGCTATGGGTTATTTACAAACACATGAGCAAAGGCTAAATTAAAAAAATAAGTGCCTCTCTTGAGCATGCATTTAAATCACAAATGCCCATCAAAGGAAAAGGGAAAAGAACATATTATCATCATGGAGATTCATCAAGAGGAAGTAATAGAAGTAGATCAAGAGGTTTTCTAAGAGGTGGAAGATCAAGAAATTTTCATTAAGAGAACAATTAGTTGTAACTTCCATAAAATAGGTGGAAGAGGTAGGGGAAACAACTATAATCATGCATATAGAGGTCAAAGATATGACAAATATCATGTGCAATGTCAATATTGTAAGAAATTTAGTTATATTTTGAATGAATGAAGAAATAAATAGTTTGATATGAATAAGTAGAAAAGTAATTTCTATAAGGAAAAATGAAGTTGAGGATGAAAATCATGGATCTATGTTTATCCCATGTAACGTTATTGAGGAAAACATGAAATATGTTTGATATTTGGATAGTGGGTGTAGCAATCACATTCATGGAAAAAAGGACATGTTTTCAAAATTTGATGAATCAATTCAATGAAAAGTAAATCCTTGTAAAAATAAAAAAGTTCTAGTTATGGGAAATCGTAGCATCTCCATTCTTATTAAGTAAGGTGAGAAAAAATATATTTCATACATTTATTTTATCCCTAGTTTGAAAATAACTTAGTTAACATTGGGTAGCTTGTAGAAAAGGGATATAAAGTTAATTTTGAGAAAGATACGTATGATGCATGATAATAATGGAGGTAATACATTGGTTACAAGAGTGTGTATGACAAATAATTGTATGTTCCTCTATAAAATAAAAAAAAAGTTGGTTCTTTCATTTAAAGTTATAAAATATCAACCATGGTTGTGGCATCTTTTTGTTAAATTTACTATACAAGAATCACATGGTAAATGGATTGCACATGATAGAGCAACGTAATAAGTTTATGAATGCTACATTCTTTGGGAAAAACATAAGGAAGCATTCACTATTGGTAAATCATGGTGAATACTTGATAACCTCTCGATATTGTGCATTTAGACTTATGTGAACCAGTGTAGATGCCATCAACTAGAAATAATCAATATTTATATTACATTCATTAATGATTTTAGCATAAAAACTTGGGTTTATTTCTTGAAGCAAATATCATAAGCATTTGACATTTTTGAATGGATTATTGAAAGAAGAGGTGCATATGGAAAACCCACTTGATTATTTTATTTAGGGCCATGAAAAAAATTATATAACTTGAAGAATGCATTGTATGGGCTCAAACAAGTGCCCAGGGATTGATGTAATTGTTCATTGATACATATTTTTTTTAATAAATATGGTTTATGATTTAAAAGTATAATATTGTGGATTGTAGTCAAATTAACACATGATCCACAATGCAATGTCACAATGGCTTATTCAATTCCCTTTTACATCAAGGTGAGGAGAATGATCTACTTATGATCTTTTGGTCCCTCCATCTCAACCACTACATCAAGTTGGGGTTGGAATCTTTCATTGTACCAACATCTAATGGCTTCAAAAAGAGTAACAACAAACCAATTCTATACATCAAATAAAATAATCAAATGTGATATCTTAACAATTTTCTTCTATGTAAATGACTTAATTTATAATAGAAATATAAATTTATTGATTAAAATTTTAGATCAGTTTTGAAAAAAGAGTTTGAAATGATGGATTTTGAGTTTAATGAAATTATTTTTTGGTATTGAAGTGAATCAAACAAATGATAAATTTTTTATATGTTGAACCAAATATGCATATGATGTCTTGAAGATGTTTAGAATGTTGAATAGTAAATCAATACCAAACTAATTACATTAATTAAAAAACTGAAGAAATATGATTACAGTAACGATGTGAATTTATTTTTTAAAAAAAAAAGAGCTGAAAGCTTGATGTATTTAACAACTATAAAACCAGATATTAAGTATGCAATATGCTTAATATCTAGGTTCATGAAAAATCCAAAGGACACTCACATGTAAGATGCCAAGATAATTTTAAGTTAGTTAAATAAAACTAAAAATCATAGTATTTTATAAGCACTAGCAGACGATTTCAATTTTATTGGCTACATAGATAATAATTGGATAAGTAACATTGATGATAGGAAAAACATTTCTAATTATAATTTTCACTTTTGCTTAAGGGTAATTTTATGGGTTTTTTTTAAAAAACAACCCATTATCACTCTTTCTACTGTAGAGGCTAGGTATCTGGTAGCAACTTTTAAAGCAATTTAGAAGAGAGTTTTTATTAGATTTAAATTAATAACAAAATGGAACAACACTATTTTTAAAAAAAATAATATGTCTATCCTAGATTTGTCAAAAAATCAAATCGGAATGAACAAGTATAGACATAAAAAGTACCATTTGATAATGGAAATGATGAAAAATGGAGAGAAGTCTAGAATTTTACAGGTCAAAGGAACACTTTGCAGATTTTACAAAAACATTGGTAGAAGATGAGTTTGAAAGATTCTTCGAAAATTTAGATATAATAACTGTGAAAGAGTTAAGTTTGAGGAAGGGTATTGGAAAATCAAATTTTATTTTCTCTCTTAATTTATCAAACTAAATAAAGCTTAACAAATTAAAAATAAAAACTAAAAAAATAAATTAAAAAATTAAATTATATTTATTTATTTATTAAAAAATATTTTAGTGTGTTTTAGTATAAATTTAAAATAGTTTTTTGGTTTTAAAAATAGGATTTTATAGATATTTGTAAAAATAATGGTGAATATATAGGTTTCTTAAAATGAAGATTCAAAAAAAACTTTACAACAATTATTTTGTAACATATAATTTTATACATTAAAATTTTATTTTTTATACATCTAAAAGTGATTTATGAACAACAGTGCATTATAAGAGTCTAAAATTTAATTTTAACAATAATTATTTGTTGTATTACTTAATTTTTGCACACATAACTTTCATATAATATCACTTTGTTTCTCCACCAATACTTTAAACTGTTTGAAAATGTGGAAAACTTATGATTGTTTACTTCAATAAATAAACCTAAATATAATAATAAAATACATAACTATTTCTAACTAAAAAGTGTCTATTTTAATTTACATAATTCTAAAAAAAGCCAACACAACTCTAAATTCACTTTTTTAAGAACTCTTGCTTTCTATGATTTACCAACAATAAGCTAATATAACCTTCACAAACTTTATTAAGACCCCTTATCATAAAAAATTCTTTCAACATGTACAAACATAAAATTTATTAGGCACCCTTATTATAAACAATTATTTCACCATGTGTTTTTTTCATAGAAAATTAAAAAATAATAATATAACCCACTTAAAATGCAGTAAAATAGTTACCCAAGAAAAAAAAAAATAGAAAAAAAATCCAGTTCTAAGCATTGAAATTTAATAGTACAATGGCCGGTAGATTAACACTTTAATTTAACATCATATTACCATTGGAAAGTGACTTAACAATTCTAAGAAACTCAAAATATTATGTGCTACCTTTCTATTTTAGAATATTTTGCTCTAGATTTTTAAGTGCTATGCAAATTAATCTTAGCTTCTATAACTCTTCCAGGTCTCAAAGCCACATCTGAGGTTATCTTCAATTGTGGATGTTAAACCAGTATTGGAAAATAGATCTACATACAAAGTTGTAAGAAAGTATTCAACTGTATATTATTCATCAACATTTTGATATTTTGGCAAAATTAGATCAACAACATTAGTACACAAACAAACAAACAGAAAATGCCCTTATAACCCAGGCATCACTCACTGTTAGTTTGTAAGAAGGAAACTTTTGAATTCACATTTACATTGGTCTACACAAAAGTAAGATAAATTTATAATAATGTTAATAATTATTAAATTTTCTATAAATTAAAAATTAAATATTTATCTAGTTAATAAAATATTTTGAGACAATATCGTGTAAGATTTTTTTAAAATGAATTATGTAATAAATTTAATTATCAATATTTTGAATCTAACTACTAAATTTATTTCTTAAAAAAAAAAAAAAAAAAAATTCAGTATTACTTTTAATCACTTTTAAGTTTGAATGGTCTACTTGAAATTCATTACATCTTGGTGTTACTTACATTTTCCACCACCTAACCACAGTTTTGTGTAAACCTTACTTTGCCAATCCCTAAAGTAGATAAATTTAAGTGAAATCCCACAGAGATATAAACTGGTGATCTAGTTCCTCCTCTGCTATGAATTGGTTATGATAGAACAGAGAAGATCCAAATGACATTCCATCTGCAACGTTCATTAGCAAGCTTGGCCAATCCAGCCATGAGTCCACAACCTCACGGCTGTTACAAATTCCTGGAATATCATCGGATTCAGTTTCTTTGGATGCCTTGTGTAGGAGTTCTGTGGCGTTGGAGCAGCTCTTCTTCTGGCTGTTCAGAAGAGCAGCATGCAGCTTGGACAGCAGCAGCCTGTATGTCTGTTGCCGAGGACGTTGTGGTGCGAGGAAGGGAGTGAATCCATTCAGGGAATTTGAAAGTGGCACACTCCCCTCTTAAGGCAAAAGCAGCTGCATCATGGGCACAAGCTGCCATTTCTGGCGTAGGGAATGAGCCCAGCCACATCCTCTTCTTCTTCATGGGCTCTCTGATTTCTGATACCCACATCCCCCACTTCCTCTTTCTCACACCTATATAGATTGGGTGCTTAGTTCCCCTTCTATTTGCACTTGCATTTGTACCTTCTATTCTGCCAATGTAATCAGGTAGCACAAACACCCACAATATGCTCTAAGGTGATTCCTCAAAATCAGAATCAACACACTGATATCTTATTGCCATCTCTGATTCCTTGACCGACCATTTTATTGACAACCCAACAAGTTAAAAGAAAAAACTAACAACAAACCTGTGAACATTATATTTAGACACCCTTGTCATTTTAAAATGAGGGCAACACATTTTATTTCTGTGGATTATATGGATTCCTTTGCAAGGCATGTTGTTAGCAGGAGCACATGTAACCACTAGTCAAACATTAGTCATTGCTGCTTAAGCATAAAATTATTTAATTCCTTTAAAGTGGATATGTAACCATATGTTTTATATCTTATTCAGGTTGGCCGATTGTTAAATCACAGTGTCTGTTATGAACAAGACAGTCATGGTTTTTATGTTCAGGAAGCAATCATAAATTTCATTAATTTGGAAAATCGCTAAACATGCTATCAAATAAAAGATTATTGTGGACTCATGGGACTTGTTAGGTTATCAAAATGCAATCTGGATGCCTATCATAGTAAATACAACTACTTAACAATGCAATTTGGATACCTATCATAGTAAATACAACTAGCTTAACTATACCTAATTATACTAGCGGCTAGGGACAAAATTTGAGTCAAAATTTGTTATGATTTTTTAAAAAAAAAAAAATTCTAAATTTCTTTTTAAATTTTATGATAATTTAAATTAGAAAAAAAAAAAATGAAAAATAATTTATATATTTATTATAATCTTTTAGATTTTTTTTACATCCATGTTCAGAGGATACATTAAATATAAGGTTAAAAACTCATCCATAATAATTAGTAAGTCATTCTATATTCAACTTTAGCCTTTACATTCCATAGAGGATTGGTGGAGGGATAAGTTGAGTCACTTACTATCAAGTTACATTCAAACTCTTTAATTCTAATGTTATAAGTTTTATTACTATATAGAAAATCACATGGATACACAATAACCCACTTTTCTATAAGGCTGATAAAATATAATAACTTTAACTTTTGACCTTCACATCAACAAATATCATGTAATGCATTATGCATTTTTCTTCTTCCTAATGATTGATTAAACAAAAAATTGTACTTTGTAATAATAAACTTTAATGATTTCTTAATTTCTAGAAAGCATTTGAGTTATCGATAGATTATTTATGAATGATTACTAGATATTGTATGTAAAGGTATGTGCAAAGAGTTGGGGAACAATTTTGTAGACAATTTCTCTATCATGTATACATTATGACCTTAATACGTATGCATTATAATCATAACATGTATACATTATTTGAATTTGGGTTTAGGATTCTTGAGACATAATATGCATATGCATTATAGTCATAACATGTATGCATTATTTGAATTTAGATTCAGGATTATCGAGACATAATGTGTACATATTATGAAAATATAATGCATACACATTATTGACACTAAGCTTAGTGAAATTTTACACATATGAATTATATTTCAATAACACAGACACACACTTATTATTGAAACCACAAAAAAAACAAAAAGACCCAACCCACAAGCACACCTATCTCATTCTCATTATCCCACTTTCTCTATCCTTGTCTTTACTATACCATGATCATGTTTTGCTTGGTGGAGAACAAAAACACACTTGGATCACCCGATACCTCATTAAACCAACAATACCACCATGGAGGGGAGGCAAGTAATAAAAACTAAACCTATTAACACTAAATTTTAACAATTTTTTATTTACATTGTTTAATTGCTAAACCCTATTCTTTTTTAATAGCTCATTCCACTACAAGAGACCAACATGTTAACCATCCTCCTAACCCTCCTAACCCTCCACCTCACCCTCTTAACCCTCCTATAGTTCCACAAGATCCCCTAGGTAGTCAGGAGGATCTAACTACACACATAGTGTAAAATAAAATAGAAATTGAATAAAAAATTAGGAGAATGAGGGACCCCACATCAACAACCATCCACCACCCCTGTTTGGCCAATACCATAGAGTTAGTATTAGATCAAGTTGATTCAATAATAAGTTAAATTGATAGATGAATATCATATAGGGATAGATGTTGGGCTTATTATGTTGATAAATTGTTAGCACATGAGGTTAAGGAAAAAAATATCAAAAGAGCTATTTTTAAAATCTTATTCATTAACCTAACAACCAATGCACCTTTTCCAATAACCACTAAATGTTTCACAATCCACCAATGCCAACACAATTTGATTAGAAATAATTTTTAGAACTGATGGTGGATGGTGTTTGATTACCCATTGTGTAATAACTATAAGGTCTCATTATATTTTTTGAGAAAACTCTATTGTGAGTTTGTCCTCAATGAGATTCCTAACTATTTTAACTATGGTGAATTTTGGGGTTGAGAGAAAGGCTCTGTGAAGGATCGACCAGGTGCATGTTGTGTGCCTAATCAACCTGTAAGGATCCTTACTTAAAGCCACTTTAGCCCAAATTACCCAATGTAGTGAAGGAGGTCATAGAGATTGACACTTTACATATGCTTAATGCATTTAATGATATACTCATTCAACATACGAGTAGGTTTCTTAAGACTGATGCAAGAGATACTTCACACACTATGAGTACCTAACCTCACCATTATAGATGCTATGATGATATATACACTAGACCTTTGGATGACATTACTGGTGCTTCTAAGGAATTAGATGATATACTCATGAGCGACATGTTTTTACAACGTAAATTTTATGTGCACACATTGATCACTACACACATGCAAGTATCTATTATATAAATGTCATGTTAAATTTAAGTTATATTTATATTTAAAAGCTAACAATTAATTTACATAGAAATTGAATAATATATGTAATTTTTATGTTGTAGGAGGAGAAAATCCTACATCTTCATAGTCCACAACTACATTTGTGGATCTTAGCTATCTAATGTTTACATTGGTAGAGAGAGGTTATTGGCCATCTACTACTTCAATGAGTGATGTTACTAGGCCATCGTTTACATATACATAGGTAAAATTTTGAGTTGATATTATACTCTATGTACATGTTTTTATTTATATAGATTTATGCTCTTGACTAACAATCATATATGCTCTACAAAATTAAGTGAGGTTGTTTGTTAAATTGATGAAAAAGTAGACACTCCTCCATCTCTAAAAGTAGAGATAATCATAGGCATTGTTACCGTATTGTCATCTCAATAGGTACTCATTGAGGTACACGTTAATTTTTAATTTTGATTATAAAAATATATTTATTTTAATAATTTTACTACATATTTGGATAAATATAATTTATTTTAATGTATTGTGTATGTAAGATTTTTGAATGACATCCGATATCCAATTCAAATGATCAGGGGGGTACCTTCTCATGTTCTTCTCTATTTCACATGTCTGTTTGTGCACCTCAACTTGTCACTATCCCTATTAAGCATTAGGTACATATTGAGCATGACCACAAGATTATAGTAAGTGCATGTTTAAATTATTTTTGTATTTTAGTTTAAAATTAATTTTTGAACTTGGTTGCATGTATAGTATGTAATATTTTTAATAATATTTGTATTAGAATAGTTTGAGATATAGGTGAGATATGAGCATAGAAGAACCCACAATTAGATCTTGGAAGAATCCAAGGCATTTAAGGGATATCCATCTATGAGCAGGACATCTTAGGGATAGTCTTCTTGGAGGAAGGCAAAGAGAGGGAGACTATTTGATGAGTAGGATGTCTTAAATGATGTACTTGTTTGTATGCCTATATGGAAATGTATGTGATTTTGTCATTGTATGTTTATAAGACATTCACCTAACATTTTACTATGCTGTTTAATGATGTAATTTTTTGTACACCTTTATGACAACATATGTATTATTAGCATTGTATATTTATATGACATTCATCCAACATTCTTTTCTATTCTTATTTTGTATGCCTTTATGGTTTATACATACATACATACATACATACATATATATAGGCTCACATTATTATTGGAAAACTAAATTTGATGGTTGTATGGCCATATTTAGATATAATTGTTTTAAATATTTCCTTCATGTAATTTATTAATATTAACTTACAATATTTAAATATGTGTTACAATTAAAACTATATAGAAGAAAAGAGTATAATGTTTGAGATAGAGTTATATATTACTCTGAAGTACCTCTCATGATTAGGTTACACCATTTATCACTATTCTAATGTGGATACCCTTACTACACCGGTTTAATATCATTTGGGACTTGATATTCATGTTTTGTAAATTCATTAAATTTATAGACATACAAATTTTTTATTATAAGTATTTGATTGAAATAATTAATGAAATACTCATCTCTTGCATACCTTCATATGCTCTTATACATTTTACTTGTGCATGTTTGATGATGTATTTTCTACTTCCTCCTTTGAGATGTTATCTCTTTAGAGATGCTTTGCATTATTTTTTGGAGACTCTTCTTTGGCCTTTTGAAGTAGTGTAAGATTGTAATTCTGATGTCTCATGAGGCCTTGGAATATTTTGGTGGTTATAGGTTTTCTATAATTCTCCCTCACCACTACACTCAGCTTGGCCATTTCATGTTTCTCTGTCATTTGAGACAAATATTTCTTCACCATTTGATAAATCTCCATGTTCATATTCACTTGGTTACATTTCAAGTTCAAAATCCATATCCTCTACATCAGATCCAAACATGTCATTTTGATTTTATATAACCTCAATGATTACATTTGATGGTTTATTATCATGCATTGCATTAGTATTCTTTATGTTACATATAGTAGAGGCTACTAATTTCATAGCAAGTTACTTATCTAAAAATTAAAAACAATGGATTCAAACAACCTCAGGCATTTTCATATCATATAAACTAATATAATTTGGGTTATTATCATTGAGTATTTGGAAGAAAATAATAAGAAATAGATGATTATATTTCATCCCATAATTCAAAAAAATATGAAAAAGAGCTAAGTTAGTTTCCATTAGGATTCAAATTCAGATATATCAATTTTTTGATATGTATATGCAAGTTAAAATATCATATATTTATGTACCTATGTGTATGTGTGTGTCTCTCCATGAGCATGATTTCTATAATTTATAATATTAAAACCATTCCCACTCACATAAATAAATGCATACATATACCTAAGATATAAAAATCATATGTAAATACACATACATGCATACTTTGTATAGAGATGGCTATCACACATTCAATAAGTAAGATTTGTGACCCTTTAATATGAAACAAGAGAAAAATCATAATAATATATAACATATAAACTAGTGTAGGTACGATAGAATTTTGGGGAATAAAAAAATAATTTAGTTTTGTTTCAATATATATTTATTAAGATGGATTAATGTAACCATTATATGTAGTGGTTAAGACTTTGATTAAACAATGCATGTCATGTATATGTCCATACTTACTAGATTCATGGTCACTCACAACAATCATGTACATCTCTACCTCTGCCTCATAAAACATGTTATCACTTTCAACATTATTGGCTTTTAATCACAACTAGTGGAGAGACCCACCACCTATTATAACCTTAAATGACACATGATTATATGACCATGACGTCTAAATCCACCTGAATGTATGTTTTTAATACTCTTTAGGAGCATGGAAACACTGACAATAAATGTTGTCAAAATTGAAGCTACAATTAGAGAAATCCACCTATGATGATTCACAGCTCAAAATTAACACCAAAAACACTTCTAGTGTGGTGGATAACATCTAAGACCACAATATTATCCTTCTATCAAGCTCATTAGAGAGACCCATCACCCATTATAGCCTCAAGAATGGCCTTCCCAAAATAAAAAAAATGTAATTTTTTAAGCCTAACTCCAGGCATGCATAAAATGGAAATTATAAGTCATTATAATGAACCAGAAGAACCCTCACATGCATTTATAATCCCTATAATTTTTTTCTAGATCACATAAATAAAAACCTTGAAGACTAATATGTGGCACAAGTTGGAGTGATGGGCCTTGAAATGTAACTTTTTTACATTGAAGAGATAAGTGCTTATCCTTCAAACTATAATTTATCCCTTTGGGACCTACAGGTTAAAGTTTGTCACTTATATCACAATCACACACACACACACACACACACACACACACACAGAGAGAGAGAGAGAGAGAGTAGAGAGAGAGAGTGAGAGAGAGAGAGAGAGAGAGAGAGAGAGAGAGAGAGAGAGAGAGAGAGAGAGAGAGAGAGAGAGAGAGAGAGAGAGAGAGAGAGAGAGAGAGGAAAATTACATGTGTTTCCATTACCATGACATCAAAATCCACTCAGAAGCATGTTTTCACTACTATTCAAGAGCATGGAACCACTGACAACAAATGTTGTCAAAGTTGAATCTACAGTTGGAAAACTCTACCTTAAATGATTTATGGCTCAAAAATGGTACTTATAGCATAAATAAGGTGGTGGGTAATATTTGGGACCAAATTATTTGCCACCAATCTGACTGATGGAGAGACCCACCACCTATTTGGGCCTCAAGAATGACTTCTCTAAAATAAGAAAAATGTAGTTTTAATCCAAACTTTAGGCATGCATAAAATAAAAATCATAAGATGTTGGAATGAACCAGAAGAAAAATCACGTATATGTATAATCCATATAATTTCACCCTATATATTTTGATGTAACCTTCAAGACCAATCCATGGCATAAATTACAATGACAGGTCTTAAAATGTAATTATTTTGTAGTGAAGAGACGAGTGCTTATCCTCCAATTATAATTTATGACTATGAGACCTAGAAGTGAAAATAAATCACTTAAAACACATATAAATAGGAAAATAACATATTATTACACAACCATAAGGTCCAAATCCACCTAGAAGGATGTTTTCACTACTATTCAAGAGCATGGAAACACTGACAATAAATGTCAAAGTTGAAGCTATAGTTGGATAAATCCACCTCCAAAACTTTGGGGCTCAAAATACCACTAAAAACACACTAAAGGTGGTGGATAATTTCCAAGACCATGTTATTGACATATGATCATGCTTGGTGGAGAGACCCACCATCCATT
Source organism: Torreya grandis (assembly GCA_037957365.1). Lineage (NCBI taxonomy): Eukaryota > Viridiplantae > Streptophyta > Pinopsida > Cupressales > Taxaceae > Torreya > Torreya grandis. Next base: position 2,780,613 of record JARHVA010001771.1, read on the forward strand.
TTGACTTCAAGAATGACCTTCGCAAAATAAGAAAAATATAGTTTTAAAGCCTAGCTTCAGGCATGTGTAAAATGAAACATGTAAATAATTGACATGAAATGGAAAAAACATCATGTGCATGTTTATCCCATATAATTTCACCCCATATCATGTTTATGGAACCTTGGAGACCAATCAATGGCACAAGTTATAGTGACAGATCCTAAAGTGCAATGTTTTTGTAGTGAAGAGATAAGTGGTTGCCTTCCAATTGGAATTATGCCTATGAGACCTCTAGGTGAAAATAAATCAATTAGAACATGTATATAGGAAAATAACATGTTATACAATGAACATGAAATATAAATCCACTTGGATGCGTGTTTTCACTATTGTTCATGAGCATGGAAACACTGACAATAAATGTTGTTGAAGTTGAAGATACAATTAGAGAACTCCACCTATGATAATTTTTGTTTCAAAAATGGAATTTTAAACACATTTAAGGTGGAATATAAATATAGTAACACATTATTTGACTTTGATCACACTTGGTAGATAGACCCACCACACATTCCTACCTCAAGAATGTCCCTCTCAATATAAGAAAAATGTAGTTTTTAAGCCTAACTTCAGGCGTGCATAAAATAAAAACCATAAGTCATTGAAAAAAAATATAAGAAAACTAATATGTGTGTGTATAATAAATTTAATTTTACCCTATATCACATTTATTTAACCTTGGAGACTGATACATGGCACAAGTTGTAGTGATGTGTCCTGAAATACAACATTTTTGTAGTGAAGAGACAAGTGCTTATCCTCCAATTGACATTTATGCCTTCGATACATCTAGGTGAAAGTGAATAAAATAAATAAAATATAGATATGAAAATTACATGTAATACCATGACCAAAACATTTAAATCCACTTAGATGTGTGTTTTCACTACTATTCAGGACCATGGAAACATTCACAAAAAATGTTGTCAAAGTTGAAGCTATAGTTGGAGAACTCCACCTCTAGTGCTTTGTGGCTCAAAAATGACAATGAAAACACATATTAGGTGGTGGATAATGTTAATGAATATGTTATTGGCATCATATCACATCTCATGGAGAGACCCACCACCAATCTTAGCCTTAAGAATGCCCTTCCCAAAAATAGGAAAATGCATTTTTAGCCTAACTTCAGGTGTGTATAAAATGGAAATTATAAGTCATTGGAAAAACTAGAATAACCCTCACATGTGTGTTAAATACCTATAATTTCACCCTATATCATGTTGATGAAACCTTGGAGAACAATTCATGGCACAAGTTGTAGTAATGGGTCATGAAATGATCTTTTTTGCAGTGAAGACATAAGTGCTTGTCCTCTAATTGCCAATTATGCCTCTAAGACCTCCAAGTAAAAATACATCACTTTAAGTACATATAAATAGGTGAATGACATATTATAAGATAATATAAACCTATAAACCAACCTATAATGATGTTTTCAATACTATTTAGGAGCATGGAAAGCTAACAATAGATGTTATCAAAGTTAAAGTCATAGATAGAAGACTCCACCTTAGGTGCTTTATGGATCAATACTGACATTGTAGACATGTTCGAGATGGTGAATAAAATATAGGACCAAGTCCTTAGACTCTAATCATGTTTTATTGAGAGACCCAAAACACATTCTAACCTCAAGAATGACCTTCCCAATACAATGAAAATGTAGTTTTTAAGCCTAACTTGAAGTGTGCATAAAATAGAGACCATAAGTAATTGGAATGAACTAGAATAACCCTTAAATGTATGTAAACTATTATAATATCACCCTAAATCATATATATTGAATATTTAGGACTAATATATGGCATAATTTTTAGTGATATGTTTTGGAATATAACATTTTTGTAGGGAAGAGACAAGTTTTTGTCCTCCATCTGACATTTCTATCTCTGGGGACTCTAGGTGCATGTTCATGAATTGAAACATGTTTAGATAGGTGAATGAAATGTGACTCCAGTAATTTGACCTCCAAATCCACCCAAAATAATTTTTTCACTACTATTTAGGAGTGTGGAAACACCAACAACAAATATTGTCAAAGTTGAAGCTGTAATTAGTGAAACACAATAGACAAACACATAGTGGCCTATTTTGTAAGAGTGACAACATCAATGGATGATAGAATAAGGGAACTAATATAAACCATACACATGTATCAATGTAACATTTTAGTATAATGTCATATCCATGCATCATTATATAAGATATGAGTAACTAATAAGATATGTGTAAATGATCTAGCTAATTCAAAATTGTAGAAATTTCATAGAAAGATATAACTTGTAATATTGAAACCTATGGAATAAAATGCCTTTAGTATTGGCATGGTTAATGGATAAATGAAATTACAACATATCTATGTCCATGTATAAAATATATGTTATTCATCACACTCATATACTATGAAACGCATGTGTGAATAAAAAGAATATACCATCTACCAAACATGTTATCAATAAAATATGTAAATAGTGTAATCTAGAAATCATGTCATAGTCATGTCCTAATTTTGGATTAAATTTTTTTGTAATTTATAATTATTTGATTTATTATATATTTTGAATAATCAAAATTATGTACTCATAAACTTGTAAGACATCCTCATCTAAATTAAAGTCAATATATCATGTATTGTTTTGGATATTATGTAAGATCACATTGTTTTCCTTCCCTGTTTGTTTTTGATTATGTCTCAAGATATCACTATTATTTTCATAATGTTAATGGTACCGTATAAATAGGAAGCATGATTCATATATGTTTTTTGACCACTTTTGGACTGTAATCTATAGGTAATATGATATATCTAAATGGTTCTTTCCATTGTGTGTTATGCCATAATTCCTTAGTTCCTTTAAAATGATATAGGAGTTTGAGAACATCCTCCTAAAATATATTTTGTCATTATATAATTGGTTAGGGTATGTTTAATACATGGCTTCATTAGCTTTAAGAATTTGAGAGCATCATTGTAAAATAATATTTAGGAATATCCTATAGGTATTACAGTCCATGTGACCATATTTCATTATGAAGTTATGTCAAATAGTTCACATGATTTGTTTTTTCCCACACTTAGGATCATGTAATAATTGTGTTACATATGAACAAATTTCATTACAAATATATTTTTCCAACATTTCAAACACCACAAATTCTAACACATTTTATCCCAATTTTTAAATATAGATAGTGTTTGCAACTACAATGTATGGAAAATATGAATGGGTATACATACCCTTATGTAACAACCTTGAATTTTTTTACAAAATTATTCAATGATTACAAGAAATTGAAATTAAAAAATAACATACTCTAATTCCATCTCACTTGAAACTATTTTGGTGCCATCATAGGCATAATGTGACATTCTTTAATGCAATTTTAGTCTAAAATTGAATTTAAAAGTGCCCTAATTTTTTTTTCTAGTTTAGTCAAATATTCCATAGCAAAGCATATTTGAAAAACCTTAAACCTAAATCCAAAAAAATAAAAGAAAATAAAAAATAAAATAAAAATAAACTGTTAGAGTAGGTTTCACATGTTTATTAGGTGTTTTTTTTTCTTTTTCCTATTGTGGATTTAACCCACATTGGCTAGGATGATTTTCTCCTTGTTTGTCCTTGATTATATATGTAATGCTTCTCATTTGTAACATATAGAAGTTTGTATGTAATATATGATATTTTCTACTTTGTTATACACACTAGTTTACAAACCTTGGTTTTATAGATATCTCCTTTTGTGATTTTATTTTATTTTTCAAAACTTGAGATTCTATAGCTTGGAAAAATCTAGTCATCATTCCTCTCATGGTATCAAAGCAGTAGGTGTTTCGACCATCCAATTGTGAGTTTGTTGTTGCAAGGATTTGTTCATATATCATACATTATTCTTGGCATAGTGGAGGTGTTTTGTATAGATATGTGATCTATATTTTTTTTTATCCATTTACCATGCTTTACGGATCCTAGGTTGTACCATTATGTACTTATTTTTTTAGACCCATGTTTAAGTTTGTTTTAGAAGTTTTTAAACTATTTTATGCATATTGTTTTATGGTTTTAGGTCGTACATGCATCCAAATCCAAATATGAAAGAATAGGGAAATATAAATATAAGTTTTATGTACTCTAAATTTTTTTATAATCACCCAAGATCAGATTGTATATCCCTTATATTGGAAAACTTGCTCACTAGTCTACTAGCATATACCTACCACCTATACACTTTTCTATCACCATAGGTAGTGCATATCTAAATTTTTAGATTTTAACCTAGTAAAATTAGATAAAAATCATATATTTCATCTCATACTAGTTTAAATTAATTTGGATCGAACCATACATCTCTTTTGGCATCTTGAACATCACTATAAGAGTATCTCTTGATCATCTAGATACTCGTATGATTTTCTACTGGTTCGAAGTCATACGATATGATTAATGAGATATTATTCTTGGATAGGATAATATTTTAAGTATAATTTTATAATATAATATGAATTTCTAAAATTCATAATGTCATACCACCTTTTGGGATGTCAGAACAAGGCCCATTCAACTAGTTTTTTAGGGATTTTACAATGAGTTTTTCTAGATATTGCAATAGGTAAAGCAATAATAATTTTTTTGGTGGACCATTATTACATGGAGGTATTAGGATAAAATATAAATATATAAATTTTAATCAATGGGTAAATTATTTTTTGGTCCTTAATTCATTTTTTTTTGCAATGTTTACTTATTTGACCCATTTTAATGATGGGAAATGTGTAAAAGCTATAATGTTTGAATCATGATTCAAAATTGGGTTTTATTTATTTTAAAAGTGTATGATTTTTGATCATATATCCATTTGAGTTATTTATATTGTAAAAATAATCAGTTATAAAGTACCAAATTATGGGGAGGCCTTACACATTTTTGGGTATTTATTTGTTCCTTATCGTTATTTGAATCAAGTATTTTTTTGGGGGATCATTATTATTCCTGAATTATTCCTTGTATTTTGAAAATTGAGCCCCTCAAAAACTCAAATTAAAATATTTGAAAAATAAAAATGAATATACACCTTTAACTAAAAGGCTTTTGGAGAATGGTACTTGGCAACTTTCCCAACTTCACAAATGAGGAAGATATTTCCTGGATTCCATCTATATAAGATGGGGCTCTTCACCTGGTTCGCCTCAAGATTATAACTAACTTACACATTCATATTATGGATGCAAAATCACCAAAAGGAGGTTAAAATTATATTATATCCTTATTTGAGGAGGATATTGAGACTTTGGGTTTTATAAACCCTCTATTACTCCACCTCCTCTTCCACTTCCTTCTCCTCATATTAGTGAGGATTTATATTTTAACAATGAGATGGATGATGCTTATCCATATAATTATCCTCATGTTATTTATTTTTTCTATTTTGATGATGTAATCTATCCTCTTAATATATTTTATTGTGATGACACATACCTGATGGACATTGCTCTTCTTTTTATCAAGCCACCTCTATGGGATGAGTTTATGCCAGACTTGAGATGTCTATTTATAGAATCCACCTTTGTTCTTATGAAGTATGTCAAATGACCATGGATTATCATTTCATAGGAATCTAATAGTTCTAGTGAGAGTACCTTTGTTGAAAATTATGATCCACTTCCTATGGACATTATTTCAGTGAATGATCTATGTCTTTCTTATGATATGTTCACTTTCATAAGATTACATCTAGTTCTTGTACATGATCTTACCAAAAATATTATAAAATTTAGATTTAGATGTGGTTTAGATATCTTTGTACTGATACCTCCATCTTCTATTATGCAATGTGTAGACTTGCAGTACACCATTTGTGTTATTCCTTTGGCAAACGGAAGAAGCATTGTTCGATGTGGATGGAGCTTCTATAGTCTTCTAGTTGAGGATATCAACATCAAAACTAATCATCTTACGAGCCTAACTTGGAGTATCAATAGATTCAATATAAATGATAGTTATCCTTGGGGGGATTCCATATGAAGTCATTCCTTCTTTCTTTTATATCATTTAGGGAGGAGTTTTGTTTCCTATGGTTTTTCTCTCTTTCTCCACTTCATAGATATATTATACATGAGTACTTGATCAAGATTTATTGTCAGGACTCATACTATGGATAAGACACTTTATTTTTGGTTATTTTTATTCCCTAGATTCACTTGAAGGGGGCATTAGAGTAGGTTACTTATGTTTACTAGGTGTCTTTTGTATTTTCCTATTATGGATTTATCACACATTGGTTATAATGCTTTATTCCTTAATTTTCCTTGCCTATATATGCAAATATTCTCATTTATAACATATAGAATAAGTTTGGATGTAATATATGATATTTACTACTTTATTCTACATATTAGTTTATAACCTTTTGTTTTATAGATCTCTCCTTTTGTAAGGGTATGTGCACAAAGTTGTGGGACAATTTTGGAGAAATTTACATTAATGTGTATGAATTATGATTATAAAATATACGCATTATGGTCATAATACATACACATTATTTGAATGCAAACTCAAAACCAATAAACCTAGGAACACTTAAACATTCCTAATAATGCGTACATGTTTGTAACAACATGTACGCATTAAGAATAATGTGTACATGTTATGAAGAATCCATATGAATTAGGAAGTATGCATACACATTATGAGGAATGTGTATGAATTATGCAAAATGTGTACACATTATGAGGAATGCATATGCATTCTTATTATTTTGCATGGAAAATCACTAAAATATGTACATGAAGCTAATCTTTAATTGAAGTTGATAGTTAATACTATAAATACTAAGCATAAGGTAACATTTATTTTAATAAATATAATAAATTATGGTCACTTTTAATTTAATAGATTTGGTCTCATAGTTACATGCCTTAAAATGTAAAAAATAGTTTTTCAAAATCCAATTTGTTTAGTATTTTGGCATTTTTAGGGTCTTAGTATTAAACCTAGGGATTTTAGGGCATAAATTTTATAGTTGATGTCCATTTTTAAAAAAACATATATTAATTTTTTAGGTTTTTTTGCCTTATGGATTGCTTCTTGACATTTCTGAGAGTCTTAGATTTGTCAAAATTGAAGTTTTAAAACTACTTACTTTGAACTTGATCCAAAGTGGTGTGTTAGGGTAGCATATGTCACATTGATGATATTCACACATAAAATGACCACTTTGTGTTATTTTAACTTGATCATCATCCCTCCATCATCCCAAATCACTTCTTAATCATCCTTCATCACCACTACTCACTATCTACTCATTCCTCATTATCCCTAATCACTCCCTATTTGACCCTCACTATCCCTCATCATATCTAATCACTCCCTCATCATCCTTGATTACTATTTCATTGGCCATAACTATCCCTCATCATCCCTAATCAAATCTTCCTCATCCCTCATCATCCATAATCACTTCCTCATTGATCCTCACCATCCTTCACCATCTTCAATTAGTTCCTCATCATCCCTCATCACTCCTTCATTGGCTCTCACCATCCCTTATCATCCTTAATCAGTCCCTCATCATACCTAAAAATTTATTTATCATCCCTCATCATCCCTAATCAATCCCTCTCATCCCTCCTCATCCTTCATTCCTTCCTTAGTAACCCTCACCATTCCTCATTATTTATAATCCCTCATCACCCATAATCACTCCCTTTAAGAACCCCTATAAGGCAATGATTTTGGCATGGTTCAATTATTTTATCTTTGTTAGTATTGGATAAACCATGATATTTAACTCATTTAATGACATATATCAAATGATCATATTTAACTCCTTTAAAGATGTCTGTCAAATGATCATATCAAGTAGTTCAACATCTATCACAACATTTATGCAAGGCTGGTTAGGCACACTATAAAGGTTAAAGACATATTAATTTTTTAAAAAATTATGTGATATAAATAAATTTTATTTCTTAGGTATAAAGACCCTATGAAAAATCTTAGAGGTGAATTTAACTCAGTGGATAATGGCTACATGCTTATTTTTTAGATAGGCATTTTTTAAAATTTTAAGGATCACCTATATATTATTTGTATTTGTTTATATTTATGTGGGTCCTTTATCATAATATACTTTTTTTTCCTATGGATATACTTAAAATTAGAGTTGAATAAAGCATTATGAAAGAAATGAATAACACTAGGTTACAGGGTATATACATTGAATGGGGAAAATCCTATAAATCTAAATAAAAAATGGCTTATTTGAATAAACTAACATGATCTACTAGGTTATGTATAGTATAAGATAAAATAAGTCTAACTTTTATGACATTAGTATATTTTTCATCAAATTGGTGGTCAAAATGGATAGTGGTATTTTTTTTGGGTTTACAAATGTTAGGAGTTACAAGTGGAGAGTTGAGTGATAGCATAAAATATAAGACATAGTGATCAAAATGATGTGGAGACAAATTTTAAACATAAATATTTATCACCCATGAAAAAATATGTGCCTATTACAAATGATGTAATTCATAATTGAAGATCCACCAGAGAAATAGAAGCAAGTAAAACCACCACAACACCAAAAATGGGTAGTAAATATGATGATCATCAAGCTATGTGATTTCCTAAAACCAATTAATTTCTTTCCATACGAGGACATTTTATGATCTGGATAATTAGATTGAAGGCCTTCTATTTGTATGTCTATTTATTGAGTCATCATACTAGAGAGTGGAAAATAATTTTTAAATGATTAGAATAAGTAGTCCAAGATTGGAAAGTGGTGTTTAATTCATAACTTCAATATTCAATCCAATGAATAGTGTCACACTATGATCTCTCTATTTTCACAAATCAAGGAAGTAGGTAGAAGTTATCTAGCACTATAAAAAGGTAAGTAGATAATATATTATGAACCCAATGATATGGTTAGCACTAAAACTATCTCAACTTCCCCCAACAAGAAATTATATGAATTAAAAAATATTATTTCATTAATAAATGTAGATCAATGGTTAACCAATACACTTCATCATTTACAATGGAAGTTAGAAGAATTTAATTTCTCATAAAGCACATTTTAAAAAATTAAACTTGAAATTTATGCATCATCCATAACCATACGCTAGTTTATGGTCTAGTGTAGGCCTTGAGAAATGGATCACCTGGTAGTCTCTCTTGGTGTAAAAAATCAAACCTTGTAAATATGCAATCCTTTTTGACATCTCACCATTAGAGGTATTTGATGTTTTACATGTGGTCAACCATATATTTACCATTGAAATAAAGTATATGAAATAAATCCTTGATTTTTTGTGAAATATTGTCATGACCTAAAATACCATATATCATAGTTAGTTCATAAGCTTTTAATCATTAGCCCTAGGAAGTGAAATAATCTTGTTAGTTCTAGTAAGAAGTATACTCTTGATGGTAAGAATTAAATGTAATAACATCCTTGTGGAAACATATAATAGAGTTGTTTGTCCAACAATAACAAAGATAATATAATTGAACCAAGATAATATAATTGAACCATAAACTAGATGAATACAAGGACATCTTTTAGTCACCTAAGTAAGTTCTTACATACTGTACATTAAACAATATTATTGATCTAATCCCTTAACTACCTCTACCTCAAACCTCTTTATACAACATATCATTTCTAAAGAATGAATAGATCAAGTGGTAGATCCATGAAATCATGAATAAAGGATATATCATTTCCTTACATAATCCCAATTGTGATTACACCAAATAAAGATAGGACATTAGGTTGTGAATATATTAAAAAATAACAAGATTAAAGTTAAAAGCAATTACCCTAATCTAAATATTAAGGCATTTTTCTTCCATATCCATGGTTTATAAGTATTTTATAAAATTGATCTTAAATTTGGGTATCATCATATTCATGTTGAACATCTAGACATTTGGAATATAGACTTAAAAACAAAGGAAGGATTTTTTAAGTAGTTGGTTATGCATTTTAGGTTAACTCATGTAGTGAATTCATTCACTGAGATGTTTAATGACATCCTCAGGCCCTTTAACTATAACATATTTTAAATATACCTTGATTACATACTAATCTTTAGAAAACATGAGATGAAAATCTACACCATGTTGAACTAGTGTTTCACATTTTGTATAAACACATTTTTATGATAACATGAATAAATGTTCATTTTCAATGCAAGATATAAAATATTTGTGATACATTACACACACAAGGAGTGTAAGTGTGAACCTTACCAAGATTCTAGTCATACAAGAATGAAAAAAACCAAAAAATTTTGCACAGATTAAAATATTCTTAGATTTATAAAATTATACAAGATATTTGTATTAAATTTTTATCCATTAAACCAAGCTACCAAAGTTGGAATCGAATAAAGTTTAATCTAATCAATTGCCCAACAAAGATAATTTGATGAACTAAAATTTAGACTCTATTTTGTGCTAGTAATTATGTTACTTGAATATAAATTTGGAAGATCATCAAATTCATTTAGTAATAAAATTTACTATCACAAATGGGTATTGACAACACAACAAGTCCTATAAAACATTTAATTTATACTATAATGGATTAAACAACATATGATTATAATCAAAGATACTTTTAAAGTATATACTTACATCAGATGGTAAGGTAGTGATTAGGGATGATGAGGGATGGTGAGGCTCAAATATGGAGTGATGAGTGATAATGAGGGTCAATGAGTAAGTGATTAGGGATGTGGAAAAAGTTATTATGGATTATTACGAATGAGGAGGGAGTGATTAGGGATGATAATGGATGGTGATAGTAAATGTTCAAGAGTGATTAGGGATGATAAGGGAGTTATTATAGATGATGATAGATAATGAATGTTAATGAGGGAGTGATTAGGGATGAGGAGGAATGAGGAGGGAGTGATTAGGGATGATGATAGATGAAGAGGAAGCAATTAGGGATGATGATAGATGAGGAAAGAGTGATTAAGGATGATGAGGGATGAAGAGGGAGTGATTAGGGATGATGAGGGATAATGAGGGTCAATGGAGGAGTGATTATGGATCACATGGGAGTTATTAGAGATGATTAGGGATAGTGAGGGTTAATGAGGGAATGATTAGGGACAATAAGGAATGATGATATAATAATTAGGGGTGATGATGGATGAGTAAGAAGTGATCAGGGATGAGGGAGGGATGATGAATAAGTGAAATTAACATAAAATGGTCATTTTATGTGTGTAAGTCATCAATGTGACCTATACTACCCCAATCACACCACTTTGGATTAAGTTCAAAGTGAGAAATTTGTAGACTTTAATTTTGAGAAACCAAGGATTCCTATAAATGCTAGGAAGTAATTTGAAAGCCACAAAAACCTAAAAAATGACTATATACTTACCAAAAATGGACACCAATTATAAAATTTATGCCCTAAAATCCCTAGGTTTAATATTTAGACCATAAAAATGCCTAAGTACTGACCAGATTGGATTTTGAAAAACTAATTTCCACATAGTAAGGCATGTAGTTGTGAGACCAACTCTATTAGATGTAAAGTGACCCTAATTTCTTATATTTAATAAAACAAATTTAAAGTCTAAGGAAATAAATGTAATAATATAAATGTAAACTTAACATTTAGAGTAGTAAATATCATCTTTAAGTAGATATTGGCTTCATATACATGTTCTAGTGATTTTACATGCTAAACAATAGGAACATGTGCATGTTCCTCATAGTGTGTATGCATTATTCATAGTGCATATGTGTTCCTTATAGTATGTACACATTCTTAATAGGGTGTACACATTCCTAATACCACATACACATTAT